>CAUYON010096216.1:0-28003 GCA_963573935.1 Arctocebus calabarensis
ATTGCTTAATTACTGTTTTCCTATGAATGATTATACTGTGGTTAATATGTTAGCATAGCAGTATTCCCAGATAGTTTTTTGTTTGTTGGGAGGTTGGGCTTTGGGGGGGCAGAGTTAATACTTTGCATGAAATATCTTATAAGAGTGAAATTATTTTCTCTTTTGTCTTGTGATTTTTTTTGAGGTGAAATTAAAAAAATTGTTGAGCATTCCCTCTTTTTCAACTGTCTCAGAGTTTGAAATTTTATTTTTTAAGCACTTTAGAGAATTCAGCAATGAAGCCATAGGGGCCAAGGGCCCTGTATAGGTTTTAGTTATTTAGCAAACCCAAGTTATTTAATAGCCATGGGATGATTCCAGTGTTCTATTTTTTAAACGTCAGTTTTGTGAGGTTATATAAATATATTTATTGGAAATGTGTTAATTTCAACTAAATTTTTTAATATGTCAGCATAAAGTTTTCATGATATTCCTTTACTGTCATTAATATTTATAGTGATGTCATGTTTTCTTATAGATATTTGTGTCCTCTTTCTTAATCTAAGAAAGATTTTTTAGGATATATTCATTTTATTTATATCTTGTTAGGATATATGATTGTTCTGAATATTTTTTGTGTCATTAATTTGTGTTATATTTACTTTTCTTCTATGTTTATGGATAAAATTTGCTCATCTTTTCCTAGTTTCTTCCTACAGATGCTCAGCTCAATACTTAGCCTTTCGCTTCTAATATTTAGCTGTCTATTTCCTTCTACACAGGGCTTAGGTGTAGCTACAAAGAGTAATACACAGTATTAACAAAAATATACAATATCAACATTACATGCAGAAAATGATCAACTTATTTCCTACTTCTAGATTAGATCCAAGGGTTACTTCATGCCAAACAGTTATGCCTTTATTTCCAACCATATGGATTTTTTTGAAGGTCCCGTTTGGTTGATTTCTAGCTTATTTGAAATGTGATCACATCACATACTCTGTAGGATTTTGACCCTTTGAAGTTTGTTGAGATTTGTTTTTGGCCCAGTACATGGTCTATTTTAAATCTTTTGCACATGTAGAAAAGAATGTATATGCTGCAGTTGGTTGTTGGGCACTACATATGTTCATCAAATCAGTTTTGCTAATTATGCCGTTCAAATTTTCCACATCTTTTCTGAGTATTTTCCTCTCTCCACTGTCTATTATTTACTGGAAGTGATATAGTAAAATCCCCCACATAGTTGCAGATTTCTGTGTGGTTCTATACATTTTATGTGGCAATTATTTCTTATTGCAAATTAATGAGCTGGCATTCTGATCTTTAGCCTTTCATGAGTGTTATTTAAATAAAGCTGCGAGTCAGACTCTGAAGGTCTGATGGCCTCTGGACACTCACAAATGCCTCTGGGTCAGAGTTTCTCAAATGTTGTCCCCTGAACCCCCTTTGTCAATTTGACTGTAGACACAAAGTTTTTTAATACCTAAAATAAATAGAACAGATGAAATAAACTCCTTTAAAATTGAGTTATCAAAATGTTTAAAAAAAAACAAAAACCCTCATTTTGACACATGGTTTCTTCAGTGGCACATTTAACAATAAGATCTACTAGTCATTCTTATAAATTCCAAAATTTCAAACTAGCGATGAGTACAGCAGCTTTTCAAGATATTTGCAAAAACTCTTTAGTGGTATGAAAATACCTGTGATCTCCATTGGTGATAAAGAAACAGACTCTGCTAATGCTACTGTGGTTTGCCACCTACATTCTTAAAGGAAATGGTCAATTTCAGTGACATGTTAGTGAAAATAAACTTGTAATTTTTTTTCTTTCCATGTTCACAGGGACCCTGGACTTCAGCCATTAATGGGTTCATGTTCATGGATCGTATACTAAGAAGCTCTGTTTCAGGTAATCAAATCAGGTCCAATCTTTCAGAAAGTGCTCTAATGGTATTCTCCCCTCTAGCTTACTAACTGTGGTTCATTTCTCATTCTTATATTTTTCCCCCTTTATCCTTCTTGCCATTTCTTATTTAGTTTATAATAAAAACAAATTCATAGTCTTCTTCCTACTCCTCAGTTTTCACGACCTCACTATTTCAGTTAATATAGTGATTTTCTTAAGATTCTTGACTGCTTCCTTCTCTGAATACCTACAACAATCTATTTCTCTTATTGCATTTCTCACATTATGCTTTGCATTATGAATATTTGTATACTAGGCTTAGCAACATTAGTAGATAAAATTTGTCCAGAGCTTTACTCATCTTTATATTTCATGTAGTATGAATAAATGTTCAACAAATTATTGTTAAACTTGTAAAAACTCTTATTTCCTAAAAATTTATTTATCCTTTAAAGATAAATTGAGTGAATGAAAAAACTATTTCCCTTTTTTGGTCTTATTTCTTTCCTATATAATATAAATCTAGATGAGATGTGGATTTTATTTATACTGACCAAAACCTGGGAAGTTATCTGAATGTCTATTTATAGGAAAATGAACCGACTGTGATACTTTCAAATACTCACCAATTTTAAAAAGTTAGCTTTTGATATAAGAATGTGGGTGAATCTCAAAAACATCATAATGAGAACACACACGCACACAAAGCCAGACACAAAAGTATATATGTATTTCATTTTAAATGAAGTTCAGTGATAGACCAAGATAATCTGATGGTGATAGGCTATCAGAACAATGGGAGGATGGGAGCAGGATTTGTCTGAAAAGGGCAAACAGTGGGAGAACTGGCTAGGATGACGGCCTTTGCTTTATCTTGATCTAGGTAGATGGTTACACAGGTGCACACATTGGTGTACATTCATCAAGCTGTGCACTTGATATGTCTATATTTTGCCACAGATAAATTACATCGATAAAGTTAAACAATAAAGAAAATAACTACAGCATTCAGACGAAAGCCTACTACTTAGCAGTATTTTAAGCACTGAAGATATGGCAGTAAATACAGCACCGTGATATGAAAGAGAAAAATGAATACTACTCTGTGATTGTCAACTTTGTTTGACCAGAATAAAATACTCAGTAACATAATTTGAATTGCAACTTTTCAAACGCACTTCTTCTTGTTGGTTTCCTATTTTTATTACATTTTAATGTCTTTATTAATACATTTTCATAATACATGGCAGTTAAGTGTTCATTGTAAAAAAGAAAAATAGAAAATCCAAATAAGCATAAAGAAAATTAATTATCCATAATCCCACCACGGAGGATATTTTCTTTTTATAATTGCTAAATAAATTATTTGTTCTACTATTGGACTCCGTCCAAGGTAACAAGGAGTTTTTAACCATAAATTCCAGGATCGCTTCAACACTGAAAATAATTCCACTCTAATTGATTCCCCTCTCATAAAAAAAAAAAGAAAGAAAAGAAAACAATGAAACAAGAAATAACTAGGGTATGTTTTATTTTCAGCTTTTCACAATGAAGGGAATCTATATAACTTTTAGGTTAGTTTCAATCACATTTAAAAATACACTAAGTCTGATGACACTTGCATGGGCTTGAGAATCCTCCATTTTAATATCATCAGGAATTTTGGAAATTTTCAAGACACAAAGGATCAGAGTCTTAGGAATAAAATGTTCTGTATGGGTCCTTGCCAATAAGGAGTGGGAGCCTGGTCAGCAGTTCTGTGGTCTGTGCATTTAGGAGACAGTACGTATCTTTCCTCACTCAAGGAGAATCACACTCACATTTAGTCAAATGATCCTCTCAGAAGCCAGAAAACAACCCCACTTTTACTAAATATTCCACAAGACTCACTTGGTTGTCTCAGCTGCTCTATTACTCCCAACCTAAGTGACAACTAAGAACATCTCAAAGTAATCTTACCCTTTGGAAGCACCAGCCCAATCCTGATGGTTCCCAGCCACCCTCTCACCCCTCGATACCTTCTTCCCAAGACACACCAGAGTGGTCCTGTACACATCTTGGTGGCCACAAACCCCACCCCTCCATAAACCCCACCCCTCCATGCAGCTGTCTCCTCCGAATGACTGCTCTGCTCCCTCTGAAACCTCCCTCCCTGGGAAATGCCTTCTCACCCTTTAAGTTCAAGTCAAACTTTGCTTGCCAGGGACACAGGCAAATTTCCCTCTAGGCCTGTTTTACATTCCACTCTTTTTCATTCTAGATATTTCCACAAGTTATTATAATTGCCTTTTTTTTTTTTTTTTGAGACAGAGTCATGCTATGTCACTCTCAGTAGAGTGCTACAGTGTCACAGCTCACAGCATCCTCAAACTCTTGGGCTTAAGGGATTCTCTTACCTCAGCCTCCCAAGTAGCTGGGACTACAGGTGTCTGCCAATAGACAGACACTTGGCTGTTTTTTTGTTACTGTTGTCATTATTGTTGATCGGGCTCTGGCCGGATTGGAAACCACCTACCCCGGAGCATGTGGCCAGCACCCTAACCATTGAACTACGGGCACCAAGCCAATTGTCTTTTTTTTGGTAATGCTCTACACTCTAGTCTAAAAGTAAAATCCCGAGATGGTACGACTTCTTCCTTTTTCTCTTTTGCTAAGACTAAGAGACTACCTTTAACTAAGGTAGGAGATAGGAGATTGCCAAATATTGGTTAAATGAAAGAATGAATAGTAAATTATGATACAAGCTCTTTTCAGGGAGAGAAATTGAAATGAAATAGCAGATGAATATATCTATATTCTGATTTCAACAACTAATGTATGCAGCTAGAAGTCCTACTAAAAGTGTAACTGAATAATTTCAGATTCCCCATTTATCACACAGTGAAAAACAAATGGACTAAATACTGCTGAATTATATCTTTAAAAATGGTTAAAATGGGCTCAGCGAGCAGGGCACTGGCCCCATATACCAAAGGTGGCAGGTTCAAACCCGGCCTCTGCCGAACTGTAAAACAGAAAAATATCTGGGTGTTGTGGTGGGCGCCTGTTGTCCCAGCTACTCGGGAGGCTGAGGCAAGAGAATCATCTAAGCCCAGGAGTTGGAGGTTGCTGTGAGCTGTGATGCCACAGCACTCTACTGACGGCAATAAAGTGAGACTCTGTCTCAAAAAAAAAAATGGTTAAAATGTTTTTATGTTAATATATTTTACCATAATAAAAAAGCAAATGGAAACAAAAAGTATTTACCTAATTGTTGTGAAAGAGAGAAACACAGTTAATAGAGTAAAACAACCCCTACAATTTTTTAAATCAATTTCTTTAAATAGATCAAGAATTTTGTTTTGTTTTGTTTTTTTGAGACAGAGTCTCCCTTTGTCACCCTTGGTAGAGTGCTGTGGTGTCACAGCTTACAGCAACCGCAAACTCTTAGGCTGAAGTGATCCTCTTGTCTCATCCTCCTGAGTAGTTAGTACAGGCGCCTAACACAACACCTGGTTATTTTTAGAGATAGGGTCTCACTCTTGCTCAGGTTGGTCTCAAAGTCCTGAGCTTAGGTAATACACCTGCCTCAGCCTCCCAGAGTGCTAGGATTACAGGTGTGAGACATTATGCCCAGTGGCAAGAATTTTTTTTGTTTATTATTATTATTACTTTTTTACAAACACAGCAGCACTGTGTCCTATAGACCAATAATTTTTAAATGTGTTAAGCTGAAATTGAAAGCAAAATAAGGCTAAAAACAAAGCAAGTGAAAAAATTTTAAAAGCAATGTGCATGTTTTTATTATAAAATTAAAGCACAAAGAGCCCCTTTATTAGAATAGACAGAAAAGCATCTATTTGCTATAAATGACATCCTCATTAGTACCACTTAATTGCAAGGGACAGCTAACAGCTCACGTGTGACTATAAAGTAATTTAACTGGTTTTTATAATAAAACATATTCTAATACCACATAAGAACTATCTACGAGGGAGATTTTTATGTGGTTCTAAGCCTACCCCAAAAGATATCCCAGCAGAGATGCACTCAGAGTACTTTGATATGTGAGAGACAAGTTAAAAATAACAGACCCTAAGCCATTTACTCCTCATAAATTTACTTCAAAGGAAACATTTCTGGTTCGTTTTAGACTCATCAGGAGTGACTTCAATAGGCAAAACTTCTTTATTCTAGAACTTTAATCAGAAGCTGTAATATTCATCATATATGCAGAAAAAATATTAAACTTGATCCATAATTTATATGATTTATTGATACACAGATCAAATATATTCTAGCTCTTTTATTTTTGCCATTCTTAAAAAGCACTTTTTAAGACTGATTGATTTAATTTAACTAAGAACTGATTGACTTGATTTAACTAAGAATTTTTAGGTTTCCCTTATAAGTTAACATGCAATGCTGATGTAAAATGTTCAGGAAAGAAGAAATAAATATAGTTAATCACATGTATGGGCCACCCCTCCAACAATAGGGTAGACACTTTCCTCAGCAAAAGATATAGCATAGTAGGTAAACAGCAGTAATAAGACTCGAAAACAAACTTTCTAGAGTTTTCTGTGTTCACCTCTTATGGCTATTATTTTTTTAAAATCAAATGTGGAAAAGATAGAGAAAAAGGTAGTATCTGTTACCTTTGATGATTTGGCCAGAGATGATATGTTTAGTATTTTCTGTCACCTTTTTGTTGAGATTGAGGTCAGGAATCCTATACTTTTAGAATCGTTACCCACGATCTGCTACAGGCCACACAGAGTTAATGGATTTATTTTTCCATTATTTTTTAGACACAGATAATCCGGGATCATAAATGAGAAGAAACCAGTTCATTTAGAATGAGTACAGCCAAGTGGTCATCGGCTTCTTTCTCTTCCACTCCACAGAGCAATTGCTCAACAGTTGAGCTCACAGATGCCAATTAAACCTTGTCAGCACTGTTACTTCTGTTTCTCTCTTCTGACCCCTTTAAAAGTTTGGACCAAGTAGGTAAATTGTGCAGGCATCTAAATAACTTATGAGAGGAGTACAAAGTAAAAGCTATTTATCAATTCTGCATGACCTACCACGTCCTTTCACTCATCCTGGGGATGTAACTTCCCCAAAATGACTCAAGCACCAAATACCATTATTTTGCTGCTGTCTGGTCTGCTACCAAGGCCCAGTGTTTAGATCCTGGCATAAGAGATTAGTCAAAGAGATCTTCCGTCCTCCTCATTGCACAACTTCTCTGCCTAGTTGACCCTCTCTCTACAGGATCCTAAACTTGACTTTCTGCTTCTATTCCCTCTGTTGTTTTCTTGCGATGCACAATTTGTCTGCCTGGGCTGCGATTCCAGTCCATCCCTTGCAACACTAGCCAACTGTCCCTGAACTTGACTTCTGACATGCCAGACTTAGGATACCTACCAGCCTACCTCCCAGATGACCGAATTGCAGACACGAGCCCCACTTTCATTGTAATATTTAGCCTGTATAATTTACATGATTAAGGCTATGAGGTTATTTTGCAGTAATGTCCAAGATATTTGAGGAGGTGGAAGAAGAGCCATAGTTGCAAAGCCACAGACGAATAATAAGGACTCACATTCGAGAACAGACATACGCCAAAGGAAAGACTCCAGCTTGTTAGCAGAATGTGAAATGTGAGAGATTTCACAGGACTATGACACATCAAACAAGGCTTGGCATCCAAATAAAAGTGGGGAGAAACTGAGGGCTGAAATCACAACATCCTTTAAAGTGCATCCTATGCAAAGAGAACAGAGAGTAAGTTAGACCGCTTTCAACAAATCTTTTTGTTTTCTTCATATAACTAAAAACTTACAAGACTCAGTAGATAATATCACATGGGTAATAGTGAAGAAGACATGGAACACCAAGTAAAGCCTCTGCAATTTGAATAAAAATAGCAGAAAACTCATACGTACACCACAGTCCTCCCAACTTTCTTTAAAACTCACTGACAGAAACGGAATGCTTGAAACTTTCTATGTAGGTTGGTGGAGCCCTTCTATCATCATTTAAGTTATACATGTTGACCAAGAATTAGGAAGCTATACAGTCAGATTGGGCCTATTATCTCACTTAGGTAAATTATATACTATAGTCATACTGATGAAATAGGACTTCAAAAATCATTATTTCTATGAAGACTAAGTTGAAGCCATGGGAATCCTTCATAAAGGCAGTTTGCCAGGAAAAATTTCTGTTGAACCAAGTGAGAGCTAGATGATTATAAAAATTGGTGAGAAACGTATAAAAATCTAGAATTCTGCACGCATATGTTTTAGTAATTTATGTTTTTTAATAAAAGAATACACCTCAAAATACATTTATGTCCATATGTTTCTATGTTATATGAGCACAGAGAAAGACATGAAAAGATAATATAGACCAGGTTGTAAATATAGGTATCTATTTTTGTATTAATTTCTTTTAAAAGCCATTATGGGGGCAAGGTGAGGGAAAACGAGTACTCTAAGAAAAAGGCCACACAATAAATAATACCAACGGGAAGTATGAAAGTATGATCAATAAGCTATTAATGGTGGTTATTGTAGAGCATGTCTGACTTTCTAACATTTATCATTTGAATATTTACAATGAACATTTAATATAATAAGCAAATGAATTATTTTGAATTTTTAACTATAAATAAAGAGAGAAAATGAGGCTTGGGGGGGATCTAGGGAATCAATGTCTAGGCATTGCAGGAAAATTTTTTTTTATCTTAGCTGACAGAGTACCCACTCACATACAATAGAGGAAAAGACTGTAGCGAACCAGCTCTGCCATCCAATTTCCAGAACCTACAGATCCATTCTCCAGGGAATCAAGGGGGCAGTTACTTCAAACCCTCACAGCCTTGGCTTTTAGGAGACACTGTGTCATCCACATTTACCTACAATATATATATATTTTTACAGACAGTATTTTAATAGAAAATTAACATTGCCCATTTGTACTTACCTGGGTCATTATAAAAGTTGTGAGATATAGAAAAATCAAGAAATATAAAATCCAGGCATGGTCTGGGAGAGGGGTGGCAGCACAATGTCTCACCCCAAAGGTGGCAAGAAAAAAAAAACCCTAAAACAACCCAAAGGATGGTAGAGATAAGGCGCTCAAACAGAAACAAAAAGAGGAGCAGAAGAACCTCGGGGGCTGAAAGCTAAGGCCTCCCCTGGAAAGGGCCCACTGGCCACAGGTGGAATTAAGAAACCTGGCACACAGTAAACTGCTCCTTGGTGACTCTTGATTCCTACACTTGATGTTAGCCAAAAGGCCAGAAGCGATTGTGATTCTTGATTCCCATGTGAGCATCTGTATTCCCTGCCATAACGTCTTTTACCACTTATAGCTAAAAACGAAGTTGTCTTGGAGCCTGTTGTATATTTGAGAATTTTTCAAAAAAAAGGCATACAGTGGCTAATTGGGCATACATTGGCTAATTGTCTCTTTAGCTGTTTCTACTTATCCATTCTCACCTTAGCCTTGAATTAAAGCAAAATCAGCCCGGTACGCTGCCAGAGTCTGCTCTTTGGTCTTGTTCAATCCTAAATTCTGTATCAACTGGAATTGGACGAACTCATTGGAAAGGCATAAATAAGTAAAAAAAAAAGAAACAAATGAGACCGCCCCTCCCCAAAACACAGATAAGCCTAGCAAGCCAAAATTTGCATGAGTGAATCAGAAAGGGTGCTGTGGACTGTGCTTCTTGGAAGTAACAGACCATAACACAATCTGTTTCAACACTTCTGTAGTGACCTACGTATAGCCCATAGAGCAAATTATAATTCCAAGTCAGCTTGCTTTCTGGTGGATTTTCAATATTTATCTCTCGGCCAGTGCTTCATCAAAGCAATGCCTGTCACACACTATCATTGAATTGTAAGGGCAATGCGTTCATTGTCCTTTGTCTTCCCAATAGACAGGGAGCATCAGATCGGAAGATGCTTTACTTTGTGTTTATTGCAAAGAGTAGGGGTCTTCGACATTAAGTTCCAATGATACATTTGCAAGTATATAAGGGAGAAAGCCTAAGAAAATCTTAATTTTTTTCAAGTTCCAGTGGGCTTTTACTGAGATAAAGAATTTTTTTTAAGTTCAATTAAAAGGGCTCGGCGCCTGTGGCTCAAAGGGCTAAGGCGCCAGCCACGTGCACCTGAGCTGGCGTGTTTGAATCCAGCCCAGACCCGCCAAACAACAATGACGGCTGCAACCAAAAAATGGCCAGGGCGCCTGTAGTCCCAGCTACTTGGGAGGCAGAGACAGGAGACTCGCTTGAGCCCAGGATGCCACAGCACTCTATCCACTCGCTTGAGCTGGGATGCCACAGCACTCTATCCAGCGTGACAGCTTGAGGCTCTGTCTCAAAAAAAAAAAAAAAAATTTTTTTTTTCAATTAAAAGGAAAAACACCTAATGAGGAAACAAATTCTAAAATAATAACTTCACTACTATGCAAAATGCTAATTCAACAAGATCTGGGACCAGAGATAAGAATCCAGTTCTTTTTACTATGTCATAGAAATTTTGTGGAGATCTTAGGAAGTGAACATTCATGTATTTTTGAATACTTTTTCTAACATTTTTCCCTTTCCAATAAATCCCAACCCTTAAACTTCACTACTGCTTTTAAATAAAACAAAAATCCACCCACCTCGCAAGTCTGTTCCTTCCTCTCTACTAATTCAATTATTTATTAGAAAGGCTAAAATAGCAGCTGCCATTTATGTGTCTACTGTCTACTGTATTAGATACTTTACTTGGTGTTAACTCATACAGAGGGGGAATTCAGGATCACACAAGTTAGATAGGAAGGGGTAAAACTGGACTTCCAGTACTTCTAACCCCCCCCGCCCAGGATTCTGGGTATGAACAGAGACAGTGTGTCCAAGGACAGAGACATAGCTTCTCCAGTTCTCCACTTTTGCTATTAGCTCAATTAGTCAAAATCTCCCTTACAAGTAAATTTCATTAGATTAGGTTTACTCAAAAAAAAAAAAAAAAAAAAAAAGGCAGCCATGTGTGGTGGTATACACACGTAGTCCCAGCAACATGGGAGGCTGAGGTGGGAGGATCTCTTGAGCTCAGGAGTCCACTTGGACAACACAATAAGATCTTCTCTTTTTGGGTGAAAATAAGTAAATAAATTATCAGGTGCATTTATATGTCCTGATCTGGAACCACTAAGTTAAAAAATTGCTGAAAAATAAGTAAAATTTTTGAAAGTTAAGAAAAGACTAGGTTTACTTTGCAGGGGTCCCATCACCTTGTCTCCACATTTCTCCAGGATGATTCAAGAAATAAAAAATAGAATATTCTAGAGCTACCACAAACCTGCAATTTTTTTTCTTTTTTTTTTTTTGAGACAGTCTCAAGCTGTCACCCTGTGTACAGTGCTGTGGCATCATAGCTCAGAGCAACTCTTGGGCTTAAGTGATCCTCTTGCATCAGTTTTTTTCTATTTTTAGTAGAGGTGGGGGGTCTCATGTTTTGCTCAGGCTGGTCCCAAACTCGTGAGCTCAAGTAATCCACCTGCCTCAGCCTCCCAGAGTGCTAGGATTACAAGCGTGAGCCACCGTGCAATTTTTGAAGTCCCATGCAAAGCAGCTCCATTCACTGAGTTCCAAGGACCATGACTGGGAAGAAATCTTCCTGCTGTGGCACTTGAGTTCATGCCAGTCCGTTGGGAAAGGTGACCCATAAAAAGGCTTCTCGTGGTAGAAATCGGAGCGCAGCTCAGGGCAGCTGCCTTGGGCTCCTGCAGGAGTCCCGCCAGACACGGAGCCTGCCTGTTCCACTCATGGTTCTTCCCATCTCACCTTAATAATTCATTCGGTTTTACTTTCACACTCACACACATACACACACACCCCCCCACACAAATGTCTCACTCAGAATTGGTACTATATTCATTTAATATTAATATCAAGAGCATGTATTCTGAGCCCATCCAAAAATGCAAGTATTTTTCTCTGGGGAGAAAATACGGTTATTTCCACACATTTTTTCCTTCTGAAAGAAGAAATGCTGTATACTCTGTTATGCACAAAACCAGACGCTTAAGTCTGATATCAAAAGCAGGCAGAATAATCATCTAATCTGATTAGGAGAAGGTATAGTTGACAAATTATCTGCTTTCAATATTTTCAAAAAAAATTGTCCGGTTCCTGTAAAGAACAGCAGTGTAGTATGGTGGAAGAATTGTGAACTTAGGTTCAAGAGCTCTGGATTCTAATCCTGACTCAGTCACTAACCTGCTGTACAACCACAGGCCTTAACTCCTCTGGTCTTAGTTTCCTGATGTGTGAAAAGGGAAGAAAGAGGAACAAAAAACTTCTAAAGACACCTTCCAGGCTAACCCTCCCACTTTGGAGACTATTGGTCCAGTCTATGACAACACTTCCCTACTTTGAACTTCGACTTAGACTGAGTGTGAAATTGTATGATCATCGGCCAGCATCCTGTTAGGAAAAAAAGGCCTCTCAGTTACTAGACTGACCAAACATCTGTTCTACTCTTGTGGAAAAAAAAAAAAAAAGAAAAGAAAAGAAAAGAAATGCAGAACTGAGCAGGAGAAATGTTAAACTACTAATTTCTCAGTAAAATGAAATTTGTGGTTATTTGATGTCATTGACTAAGATCATTATTAGACCACTCAGAATTACATACGAGGTTGGAGGTGCTACGAGAGATAAAGCAGTTTCTACTTCATGATAATTAACAAGGATAGAAAACGGCACATACTAAATCACATCAAAAATCTCTTTGGGCTGTTTTTCGGGCAAGTCAGGAAGAACTTGAGTGGCTTTTATGGCTTCTCCTATTCCTGCACTCCCGAAGGGGGAGGGGAGCAGCAGAAGAGTATTAGTCATCTGCAATTAATTACTCACTGAATTTTCTAAGCCATGCTCATCTTTCCTTTTGAGCTTTAAGAACTTTTGAGTGTTAATTATAATAACACCGTCTTGAAATAATTTTTGGCTTTGATTAAAATTACGTGCCCTACTTTCTGTTACTCTCTCCAGGTGTGAGGCCTAAAGAATTCTAGAAGGCTACAGCTTGGACAGCTGTTAAAGTTCATCAAGCCCCACCCTCACATTTTACAGATGGTTTCTGAGACTAGGGAGGTTAAGGGACTCGCCCAATTTCACATAGCTAGGCAAGAAGCCGATTTAGCATAGAATCAACCACATCCTGTTCTCCAAGGCCTCACTTGAGCTTGCGCCAAAATCACACATTTCACAATAATCTTTTACCCACTCACCTCCTAAGTTACTAAAAAGTAATTTATGGATTACCTTCCGAGACATGACGCAGCGTGTAGATGGTAACGCCTGGTGCCATACCAACATGATGTGAGAAGTTAAAACAGTATTTCCCTTCTCAAAATTTTCAACACTTGTGCTACTGCTTCAAAATTGAGGTAATAAAGATCAGGTTAATCATCTTTATGGCACAAATTGCATGCAATTTTGGAGACAAATGGGATGAACTATGTTCAAACCCCAAAGCACCAAATAGTAAAATGTCTACTTTATCTGGCTAATACCATTAGAACCTGGATCACATGTTAGGGTATCTGTGGGGATAACAAAAACAGGTGAATTACCATCTTTTATGGTTTAAGTCAGCTATAGTGCCCCAATTTCTCTGGGGCCACTAGAGCAGGGAGGAAAGGACACTGGAATATGAATGTGAGAAAGACGAGAACACCGAAGAAACATCTGAAATATTTCAATTAATTCACAAAATGGCATAGATCTGCCTTTCAGATGCCACACTTAACTCAGGGGAACCATACTGACATGGTTCAAAGTTGAGCTTTTAAAATCATCAGAGCTGGCCCTTCCACCTGGTACCTATGAGACCTTCAACTTACTATTTCACCTCTTTAAGCCTCAGTTTCCTCATCCATAAAGTGGGATAATAATGGCCCCCTCATAGAACTGTTGTGAGAATAAGATGAGATGATTCAAATAAATAGTTGCAAATGTTAGTCATAAGTAAGCAGTCCTCAATAACTGAACTCTTAAGTTTGCCTCAAAGCACTCGAGCCATCATTACTCCAAGTGTTTGGCCTTTAATGGTTAGTCTGGTTCCTTTCCCCTGGAAAGCTCTCTTTAAAAACAAATATTTTTGTTTGTTGAAGGGACAGGGCTTAAAGTAATCCTTCTGACCACCATTACTGTTATTTCTTCAGAAACACCTAGAAAATGAGGTGAAATTATATCAAACTGGATCACATGAGAACAACTGATCTCAATACTTCATTCATTGTCTCAACCCTGTAATATCCCTCTGCTTGCTACCTACCTTCCACTCGACTTCACTGGGTTCTACGCCTCAAAGGAAGCACAAGTGATAACAAGCTAAAAAAAATCATGCGTAAGGGTTAAAAATACAAACCCATTGAGTTAACAGAGCCCGAAGTCTACAGCAGTGATTTTTAAATGGTGTGCTAGGAGAAGATCTTAAGGGTGCCGTGAACAGTTTTAAAGATTAATAATTAAATTATTTTCAAAACAAATTCAAATTACAGTAAATATATATATATTTTACTTTTTCTGATCAACATACTTTAAATGTACCATAGAAGTTTGACTGCAGGTTCAAGTGAGCTGTGCGATAAAAAGTTTGAAACACTGGTCTAAAATTTTGTGACCTAAAAACGAAGACTTCTAGTCTAGAGAATAAATGTGTGCACTTTTTGGTTATTTTTTATTTATTTATTTTTTTAGAGCCAGAGTCTCACTTTGTCACCCTTGGTAGAGTGCGATGGCTTCATAGCTCACAGCAACCTCTAGCTCCTGGGCTTAGGCAATTCTCTTGCCACAGCCTCCTGAGTAACTGGGACTACAGGCACCTGCCACAATCCCCGGTTACTTTTTTGTTGCAGTTCAGCCGGGGCTGGGTTTGAACCTGCCACCCTCGGTGTATGGGGCCGGTGCCCTACTCACTGAGCCACAGGCGCCTCCCTGGTTATGTTCTTTATACCTTGCATGTCACAAGCCTGTGTTCCAGATAACATATATTTTAATCCCCCCAAAGCATAGTTCATTTTAGAGCCCATTCTTTAACTCTATCATCTTTTCTAAATATTCTATTTACTTTCATTTTGCTACGGTTAAGGCCAGAATTATTTAACAGAAATGATGCCAGAAGGTCTGTCTGATTAATATTCTGCCAAAAATAAAGAATTGGCTTTCTGCTTAGATTTTATCAAAGTTCTATTCTAAATGAGAGATGAGGCAGAGTTTTATACTGGCAAGACATAAGGTCAGGTGTTTCTTATGCCAGTTAGTAGCAGCCTGAAATCCTCAATGATTCACTTCAAAAAATTGTATCACAAACGGAAATGAGGGTTGAACGTATTCTGTAAATGTCTTCCATCTCTTTTGTTCTCGCGCGCCATCTAGTGTTACTTAGGGGAATATTTAGCTACATTTTCAAGCCTAGTCCTGGCTGGGAAGGCAGTTACTGGAGTAGATTTTAATTGGGGGTACTGAGAACACTTTCCCCGATACCCAGTTGACTTTTTAAAATTACTGTTTATCACGTCATCATTTATTAATAGTTTTAGCAGCTCAGAATTGAGATACAGGGAATGTTCGTTAAAGAAAATTAGGTATTAGAGTGATTTTGATTCAAGTTGCGTACTTCACTCAGACTCCGTTCCATCATCTGTAAAGCAGGCATCATCACATCTATCATCATCATCTTATCTATCTCGGGGGGCTGTTCTGAGGGTGAAACAATAGGAAAGAACGTGCAAAGTTCCACATCTACTGAAGCAGTTGATTAACAGCAGCCGTTTTTAGAATTGCATGAGCATTCCTACAAAATGGAGCTCCCAGACCCAATACCCCATCAGATCAGCACCCATCAGGGTAAATCAGACCTGGTTTGTTCAAGAACTAGAGAGAGTACTCTAGGTTTCTAGGAGACCCAGGCAGAGCAACATAATGGGAGGCTGCAGTGGCTCTAGTGCCAGCAGGTGGCGCTCAAACCTGGCTCCTCCACTTAACAGCTGAGTGACCTCAGGCTTTGCACTGGACTTCTCTGTGTGAAGTTCCCACATCCGTCAAATTGGCAGGATGATAACATCTATGCCACTGTTGCCCTTGGATCTTTCTCTCCATTGCCTACTGTCCCATGTGTTTGCACACATTGTCACTTAATCCCCATGATAACACGTTGACGGAGGAAAGAATGACCATTTTCTAGACTATACAGGTGAGAAACTGAAGCCTTCGAGAGATTAAAGAATCTACCCAGGAGCTAGTATGTACCAGGAAAAAAAAAAAACAGCATCCAAATCCAAATATGTTTATAACAACTCTGTTAAACAGCCTCTCTTACAAATGGTTAAAAAGGTGTCCTGAAATGTTTCAAACTAAAATCATCCCTAGTGAATTGCTTAACTTTTCTAAGTATCAGATTTCCTTAGAAGCCAAATGAGATTGAGCAGATCTGATGGTTTAAGATGATGAAAATTTCAGAATTTAAAGCAAATATTTTTACTTTATTTAGAATTTAAAAATAGATCAACTAAGGATTCATGTTAATTCATGTGAGCTGCTATAATAAAAATAATCATAAACTAGGTAGCTAGTAAATAATAGAAACTTCTCCCCGTTCTGGAGGCTAGGAGGTCCAATCTGGTGCCTGGTGACAGCCCACTTCACTCTTGGGCTTATAGGGTCTTCCTGCTGTGTCTTCACAGCTAGCTCTCCAGGGTCTCTTATAGGAGCCCTTAGTACATAATGCTTCCCAAAGACCCTACCTCCTAACACCATTACCTTGGAAGTTAAGATTTCAATATACAAATTTGGGGAGAGATGCAAACATTCAGACTACGGCAAGATTTTTCGTTGGATTCTCCAATTGGTGTTCTGAAATTATAATTCACCTGTATCAGCACTAGACATGGTTAGATTTGATATTATCTAATTGAGAATTCAAATGGCATAAGGGTGCCTATTCTTATTAATAACATCAAAATATACAATGTGTTCGATTTACAACAAAATATGCAATATCGGACAACTTCATTCCACATCTTCTTCTCTTATTCTTTTTTTTTTTTTTTGAGACAGAGCCTCAAGCTGTCACCCTGGAGAGAGTGCTGTGGCATCACAGCTCACAGCAACCTCTAATTCCTGGGCTCAAGCGAGTCTCTTGCCTCCACCTCCCAAGTAGCTGGGACTACAGGTGCCTGCCACAACGCCCGGCCATTTTTTGGTTGCAGCCATCATTGTTGTTTGGCAGCCGGGGCTGGATTCGAACCTGCCAGCTCAGGTGTACGTGGCTGGCACCTTAGCCTGTTGAGCCACAGGCGCCAAGTCCTTCTCTTATTCTAACGTGTAATTTTTAAAATTACCATCTCATTAGCCTATCCTGATTTATTTTAGTCAATACAAAACAAGGAGGAAATTTGCCCCAGGTCAACCTAAATATTAGCAGTGAGACATCATTACTGGCATTTTGTTTTTATTTTCTGGAATCCAGTCAAACATATTTGTAAAAAATAAGATAGTAATATTAGCACAATCTTACATTGTTAAGCATTCAATTAACACACATCCAACAAGTGCTATTCCAGTACTGAATAACAGACAGTTCTAAACTTAATTTCAGTCCCTATAAATCATCCTATACAGCAAAGTCTGTAATGGCCTAGCCAAGAATGTGAATTCTGTAGTTGTTCCAAGATAAGGGAACTGAGCTCCTGACAAATTAACATGTTAGTATAATAACATTTAGTGCAGAAAGAAAAGGAGGACATTCCTGCATCCCCACCACCCATTTCAAGGTCCATAATCTCCACATAACACTATTTGCATTCTCTTCACGGGACTCACAACTCTAATGTATTTATTCCCTAATTTATTTGTTAGTTGACCAATAAAAATTACGTATACAGAGGGTGCCAAAAAAGTATACCCATTTAAAAAAAAACTGTATTCAAGTTGTAATGCTCAACATATACCAATAACATTTGTTCTCTCTTATAATTGCAGAAGTCAAATGTGACTTGAGTGTCATAATTTCAAAGCAGTTTTTTTCCTTTCTTAAATCCTGTATACACTATTTTTGGCACCCTCTGTTATTTATCGGGTACAATATAATGTTTTGAAATATGTATACGTGTGGAATAGCTAAATCAAGCTTATTAGCACATGCATTACCTCACATACTTCTTTTTGGGGTGAGAACACTGAAAATCTATCTTAGCAATTTTTAATAAGGTAAAAATACATTGTTATTAAGAATAGTCACCATGTTGGACAATAGATCTCTTAAACTTATTCTTCCTAATTGAAATTTTGTGTCCTTTGATTAACATTTTCCCAACCACCTTCCTTTAAGCTCTAGGCCCTTGGTAACCACCATTCTGCTCTTTACTTATGATTTCAAATTTTTTTACATTCCACAGACAAATGTGCTCATGTAGTATGTGTCTTTCTGTGCCTGACTTATTTTACTTGCTATAATGACCTCTAAGTTAATTCATGTTGTTACAGACAATAGGATTCCCTTCTTCTTTAAGGCTAAATACGTATAATATTCCACTGTGTACATGCACCATTTTTTTTTTATTTCTATTCATCCATTGGTGAACACTTAAGTTGATTTCATATCCTGGCTATTATAAATAATGCTGCAATGAAAATGAAATATAGATAATATTTTTGACATTCTGATTTCATTTCCTTTGGATTTATTCCAGTGGTGGGATTGCAAGATCATATAATAGTTCTATTTTTAATGTTTTGAGGAGTCTGCCTACTGATTTTACATAATGGCTATACTAATTCATATTCCCACCATGATGTGTTTATGTATCATCTCTCTTTTTCACCCATCAAAACTCAGGTTCCAGCTTGGCGCCTGTAGCTCAGCAGCTAGGGCACCAGCCACATACATCGAGGCTGAAGGGTTCGAATCTAGCCTGGGCCTGCCAAACAACAATGACAACTACAACCAAAAACTAGCCAGGCATTGTAGTGGGCATCCCAGCTACTTGGGAGGCAGAGGCAAGAAAATTGCTTAAGCCCAAAAGTGTGAGGTTGCTGTGAGCTGTGACACCACAGCACTCTACCCAGAGTGACAGCTTGAGACTCTGTCTCAAAAAGAAAAAAAACACCCAGGTTGCATCGCATCAGGAACTAACATGTCTACTCCCTTTATCCCTGGTGCCTAGATTAGTAAGTAGTATGGGACATTTAAGGGCTGCTCAGAACATATTCACTAAGTTATGAATGAGATAATGCAAGTGATTAAAAACATTGCTTTCTCTTTCTGGATACTTTTTATCGCTGCTGCTAGATATTTTCCTTCTTACCTCCCATCCACCATGATCGATCTCCTCCTACCTTTGTTTACAAGGGTCTCAGTCTGAAAACTCTTCTAGACCGCGACACACGAGAGTTTGGTGTCAAGGTGTTAGCAACCTGCTCTGCTCCTGAGCTCTGGGTACGACCCTCCTTTCCAGGCAAGAGACGTGAGAGGGTGGTTCCACCCCTCCTTTTGAAATGTAAGGGTCTTCTCATAGACACTTCCATCCAGCAACATGAACTTTGCACATCTCCATTATGTTTAGAGTTACCAGATTTTTGTTTTTAGAGACAATGTGAGATCTTGCTAGGTTGTCCAAGCTGGCCTCAAATTCTTGGACTCAACTTAAGATCACAAGCATGAGCCACTGTGCCAAGGCTAGACTTATAATATTCTGTTTTGAGAGACCTGTGTCTCATAAGCATCTTCATCTTTCTTTAGGAGAGGTACATAGTTGGCATCATGGTGTGCACAAGATCTGTTCTTACACCAAATCCTTGATCCTTTAATGAAAACCTGCCATCATTTGGTACTGGGGGAGATGGACAACTCCACATCCACAACTCACTTTAGGGGGCCCCCCAACCCCTCCACACAAACCTGGCAAGGCCCATATCCAAACTTCACACAAAGGTACTAGGCTGACCCCTGGGACTTTCCATATTTTAATTCCCTCCGTTTACCGCCACTTGAAGGTAGACGTCACTTTGCCAAACCTGTGAAGAGGAGAGTGCGTGGAAGGCGGCTAGTCCTTTGTGCTGCACCGGGTTTGTGAATCCAACCCGCAAACTCATCCTTTGGGACTGTGTGAGTGTCAGCGGCACAGAGCGCCATAGCTCTCCCACTGGGCATGAGCAGTTAGACAAAGGGTGGCCTGGCTTACTGCAGTAACACAGCTCATCCCGGACTTGGCATGTTGTACTTGTTCTTAACTTAGTCATCCATTCCCATGATATCCTAAATTTCACTTGATAGCATTTGAAATAGGCCTTTTTCGTAACAACTATGATAACCTCCATCTCACCGAACAGAAACCCACATACAAGCCTGGGCCCAAACCTGCAGGCCTTGCAGAGCTCAGAGGGAAGTCTGACCAGGCATACTGGTAAAGAAGGAACCTTCTAAATATACAGATTCCTAGGCACCAGTCTCAAAATATTTTGACTAAAAAAGAGTGCAATAGGGCCAGACAATCTGTATTTTTCAAAAGGTTACTTGTGGCTAGGTACAGGGGCTCACATAAGTAATGCTAGCCCTCCAGAAGGCTGAGACAGAGGGACCACTTGCAGCTAAGAGTTAGAGACTAGCCTAGGCAATATAGTAAGACCTATCTCTACCAAAAATACATTCTTCAAAAATTAGCCAGGTGTGGTGGCATATACCGATAGTCCTAGCTAACGGGAGGCTAAGGGAAGAGAGTTGCTGGATCCCAGGGGTTCAAGGTTGCTGTAAGCTATGATCATAGCACTGTACTACAGAGAGAAATCTTGCATTAAAAAAGGAAAAAAAAAAAGGTTAATTCACTATTGGCACTTCTACCCAACCACAACTCAGCTACTCACCTCATTATGTCTGAAGTATATTCATGTTGAGAACCCATCGACCTAAACCTCACACATGTGAACAACTATACATACTTCATTTTGCTCTCAGAACAAGCGACGAGCTCATGCATTCATTTTTGCATCAGACATCATGCTAAAAACCTACAGGGAAGTAAATGTGAACAAAACACAGTTACCTGTGGGCAGGACTGATTACATAGTTTATGGAGTACAGTGCAAAATAAAAATGTGGGGCCCCTTTTTCAAGAAGTATTAAGAATTAAAGGCCGGATGCAGTGGCTCACGCCTGTAATCCTAGCACTCCGGGAGGCTGAGGCAGGTGGGTTGCCTGAGCTCATAGGTTCAATACCAGCCTGAGCCAGAGGGAGACCTCATCTCTAAAACATATCCGGGCACTGTGGCAGGCGCCTGTAGTCCCAGCTACTTAGGAGGCTGAGGTAAGAGAATCGCTTGAGCCTAAGATTTTGAGGTTGCTGTGAGCTGTGATGCCACAGCACTCTACCAAGGGCAATATAGTGAGACTTTGTCTCAAAAAAAAAAAAAAAAAAAAAGGAAAGAAAGAAAAAGAAAAAGAATTAAGACAGCAAGAGTAGACCATGAAACCAAGCACGGGGCCCATCTGAACATGGGCAAAGCATATCCCTTTTGGGACTCCACCAACATGAATGACATTCCTATGAGCAATGGGGGGAAAACAAAAACAAGAGCCCTCAGTACTACATCCATGAGGCTGGCCCCAGCCTATGTATGAGGAAGAGATCTAGAAATTTCCACCTAAGAAATTAAATTCCACAGGCAAAATGTGATGAGCTAATCAAAAAACATTATTAAAAATGATTTCTATTTCTTTTCTTCTTTTTTTTTTTTTTGAGACAGAGCCTCAAGCTGTCACCCTGGGTAGAGAGCTGTGGCATCACAGCTCACAGCAACGTCCAATTCCTGGGCTCAAGCGAGTCTCTTGCCTCTGCCTCCCAAGTAGCTGGGAATACAGGTGTCCGCCACAACACCTGGCCATTTTTTTGTTGTTTGGCGGGCCTGGGCTGGATTCAAACCCACCAGCTCAGGTGTATGTGGCTGGTGCCTTAGCCCATTGAGCCACAGGAGCTGAGCCAAATGATTTCTATTTCAATCAACTTTTCTAGTTTGATAATTAGTCCTTGAACTTCTAGTGAGTATCTTTAAAATAATAATGAAATAACATTCAGCATTACTTTGAGGTTTTCCTAGGTACTAAGGCTTTTCAGAAGTTATAAAAATAAATCCTTAGGAGTAAAAGGCCCTCTTTGTTGAACTGACCCGGGCATAGGCAAGTGATATCCATGAGTTCATGAAAAGGAAAGAGAAACAGGTCTTCACTTCTACATAGCTTTCAATAGCTTCCAAATACTTTTGATTTTAACAAAATGCAAAAAAAAAAAAAAATGGTGAAAAATTTTACTCAAGACAACCAGGTTTAAACTTAAATTTATCCAAATGCACTTAATAAATGAGCTCTTCTATACTACAGAAAATTATTCTTGTTAAGCCATTTGTCAAACTCTTATACTGACATTTCACATTAGTAATCATCATGATTCTGTAATACAGAATTATGTAGTTTAAGAAGTTGATGTTTATTTTATTGTATGGATTTAGAGATCTATAAACTCAAATCTTAGTATTTATTCCTATTCTTTTTAGACCAAAGAATTAAAAATATATCAAATGTGCAGTCAGAAGCATGACAGAAATGCTGGCCCTTCATAAACACAGGGTTTCAGAGGTTCTTGTGTAGCTCAAGATTGTTGCAGTTACCATGTCAGTTGCCAAAGTGCCAAAGGCTTATTCCTTCTACATTTACTATTTCACTATTGTTTTGCCTTATTTGTATTTGGACATAATACTTGGCTTCCAAACACTACAAACAGCAATCAACACAATTAAAATGAACACAGCCATCCAGAATGCTGAAATCATGGTAGAGGGGAAGGGAGTTCTCGAAACAAAAACATATACAGAGCAACAGGGGTTTTATATTATTTAAAACTGTGCTCCTCTACCCCCGGGGCCCCACACCTGTATAGGTTGTAGCCTCTTAGCAAGTAGGCTGAACAGCAGGAGATAGGGGGCTGAGGGAGGGCAGCTTCATCTGCATTTACAGCCACTCTCCAGGCTGGCATCACTGCCTAAGCTTGGTCTCTTACCAGATCCACCCACTCCCAAGCCCCATCCACGGAAAAATCGTCTTCCATGAAAGCTGTCTCTGGTGGTGAAACCTGTGTCTCAAAAAGTTTAGAGAATGCTGGTTTAAGACATTAAGGGTTATTTTCTTCCCATGAACAGAGTAGAAAGAGCCAAGAAAAATCTAGCTAGTGCCTTACCCAGGTCTAGATGTCACTTATACATTTGAACTTGTTACTGGGACACCAGGAAGAGTAGCAAAATGTGAACCGTTCGTGCCCCCCTGCAAAATAAATCTCACTCACTTTCAAGGAAAAGTAGAAAGGGTAGAAAGGAGCTCAGACCTCATACTGAGCCTCAGAGTCAAAGCATTCTGTAATAGACATACTCTTATTTGACAATGTGAACATCCTTTGCATTATTATTATTAATATTGCTTAATATTTTGATGCAGTAATCATCTGTAATACATTCTGAATGTATTTATCTTCATTCATTCTTTACAAGGTTTTTGTTTCTAGTCCTTATCTTAAACATTGTTATTGTTATTAAATTTTAAGCCTTTTAAATTCTGTGAAGGCACAAAGTGGAAATCTGATAAACACATGTATATAAAAAAAAAAGATTAGGTGGCTGTAAGATGTTAGTTTCATTACCTGGTTTTCTATTCGGTTCCTGATTTCTGTGTCTCTATTTTTGTGCCAATACCATGCAGTTTTGATCACTATGGCCTTGTAGTACAGTCTAAAATCAGGTAAGCTGATGCCTCTGGCTTTGTTTGTATTACTAAGAATTGCCTTCCCTATACAGGTTTTTTTCTGGTTCCATACAAAACGAAAAATAATGTTAATTCATTCAACAAATACTACTTGAGTACCTGCCGTATGTCAGATACTTGTTCTGGGTGCTAGAAAATCAACTTGAGAAAGAACTATTGAGAAGCTCATTGACAGAGTTTAGAAACTCAACTATTTGTATGTCAAACTATAAATATTAAAAATAAGCTCATATGGAATCAGGTTCATTTTGTAAGAAATAATCAAAAACTGTTTTTTCAGTATGCTCTCTCAAACAATGTGTGTGACCTTAGGCCTATAACACATAACTAATTTTGTTCATTTTCTGATCTTTAAAAGAGATACCCATCCTGAGTGGTTTGTAAGTTTTGTTTTATTTATTTATTTAGTTGGTCAGAATTTCACTTTGTCACCCTCCATAGAGTGCCATGGCTTCATAGCTCACAGCAACCTCAAATTGTTGATCTCAAGCAATTCTCTTCCCTCAGCCTCCTGAGTAGCTGGGACTACAGGTATCCACCACAACAGCCAGCTATTTTTAGAGACAAAGTCTCACTCTTGCTCAGGCTGGTCTTGAACTTGTGAGGTCAGGGCAATCCACCCGCTTTGGCCTCCTATAATGCTAGGATTATAGGCATGAGCTACCACACCAGACCTTTGTAAGTTTCATTTCAGAAAAATAAATAAGGCAGTGAATATAAAAGGACTTCAAAAAAAGCAAAATGTGCATAAATATAAACTAATATCATCAATGTCTGTTTCTTGCTGTGGTTAGGCATGGTGGAGAATCACAAAAACATGTTTTATATATTTAAGATCAACAGTATAAAATTGAAAATAATATTACTACTGTATTTTAATGGTAATCAGGGCTGAATTTATAGCTGGATTTCTAATATAGCAAGTTATAGTACAATTTTATAATTTAAATGTTACTCTGATTTAATACTTTCTTAGTGTCTCTGAGAACAATCCACATCATGACTACTTATAACACTTTCTAACAACAGAAGATACTCTTCAAATGGCCATGTTAATTCGTTGGGAAAATCATGAAAAATGAAACATTATAGAGAGAATGAACATTGTGTAATCCTATTGAGGAAAACTAAAAAGAAAAGATAAAATTTAGTTAGATACAAATCTAGGACAAGACTTCACAAAATAGAATATTATAGAACAGCAAAATAAGAAGCTAAGGAAAGATAATTTTATTCTCCCTTTAAATTACGTAAGTTTTTCCCTGAAACGACTTTTAAGTTCACTGAATTTGCAAAAATTTTAAGTGAAAAATTTTCAGTAAATATGGAAATGTTTTTCTTTTCCTTTTTGATGACTAAGCATTTATATTTTCATTTGAAAGGAATATGCTTCAGTTTGAAGTATATTTCCCTTCTATTTATCAGCTCTATATTTATCCTTGTTCTTTTTTATTTTTTAAGCATGATTAATTTTAAGTTATTTTTAAAATAAACCGGTTTCTTTTGAAAATGACATGTTAACCTGTCGATATTTTGTTTCTTTTTTTGCTTTTAAATCTTTAAATCTCTTTAACTACCATTTTTTATGTCATTATGATTTTAATTATCTCTGCCCATTATTTGACATTATTAAGAATATAATTTTAAAAGAGAGTTTTTGCAGACTTGCTGTGTGGGTTTGTATGCCATTTACTTCTTTTACAATTTAATTTATGTTACAGAACGTATTACTTATGAAATAACTCTCCCATAGGTCAGTGTGAAAAAAATCAATAAATTAACTCTGATATCAGAACATTAAATAGAAATGAGAACTCCCAAACACATGTCATTCCCACCCCAGCAAACCAAACCTGCCTCCCACCCTTCGCAAGGCACCTGAAAATGACCATTATCTTCAATACATGTGTGGCCATTCTGCAATGGATGAATTACAGGACTGTTCTAAAATAAGAACTACCTTTTTCCAAAGCTCAAATACTGTTCCATATTTAGAAATGTGTCTTTTTTTCAAATGTGTCTTTTTTTCCCTATACCAGTGAGGAATATAACAAAATTCAAAGAAAAAACTAATCATGTATAGTTCTGTATTATACCTAATAGGAAATGTCCCTCATTTCACCAATAGATAGCCTGACTTTTGTGAGGTTTTAAAGAATACCTGATCTCATCAATAATAAATCTGCTAGAGCATTTAAGATATTCAACTATGCTACATGTATACCATGGAATACTATTCAGTCATTTAAAAGATGGAGACTTTACATTTTTTTGCTTTTACCTGGATGGAATTGAAGATACTTAGTAAAGTATCTTAAGAATGGAAAAGCAAGCATCCCATGTACTCCATACTAATTTGAATCTGATAGATGAACAGCTCCAGGCCCCTATGAGAGGAAAAAGTATGAAATTCAAAAAGGGGAGAGGGGGCAAGTGGGGAGAAAGGGCTCAGCGAGCTACCGCCTAACAGATGTGGGGGTGCATGGTCCTGGATGGAGGACTCAGCTACAACCAGCACTTTTCCCAACAAACGCAAACAATACAACCTAATTACATGTACCCTTACATTAATCACAAACAAAACGAAAGAAGCATAAATCACTGTATGTTGGAAGGAGAACAGAATGAGGCCTTAAATGCCTCCTTGTAAAGGTAACAGGAAAACATTTCCAGGCATTACATAGTTTTATTCTCTTTACTTCATTACTTTCTATTCTGCTTAAATACAGTTGTACTCTAGCGCCGCAGAGAAAGGAAAGATACAGCAGGTAATACAGAGCAAAATAAGGGACTTAAAGACCTATGAATTGTAAAAAATATAAAATGTATATTTGAACTTCTGAACCATCTGCATTTGCCCTGCGCTGTCTCCCCGATCCTCTCCAGCCATGCCCCAGAGAGTTAAAATACTCTGAGTAAATGAGAAGGAAATGCCACTACACATGTATTAGAATGGCCAAAATCTAGAGACTGACCATGCCTAACCCGTGTGAGGACATGGGCAACGGGAATGTCCGTGCGCTGTCTGCAAGAACACGGGACGGTACAGACACTTTGGAAGACACTGACAGTTTCTTTAAAATACTTAATGTACTCTTACATATGACCCAGAAATTTCACTCCTTGGTGTTTACCCTGAAAAGTTGAAAACTTACATCCTCACAAAAACCTGTGCAGAGCTATTTATAACAGCTTCATTCGTAGCTGCCCAAACCTAGAAGCAGCCAAGAAGTCCTTTAGTAGGTGAACGGGTAAACTGTGGTACATCCAGACAACTGGCCATTAGCAGCACTAAAAGTAAAGAAGCTACCAAGCCATCGGCAAGTGGAGGAACCTTAAATTCATATTCCTGTGAAGGAAACCAGTGTGAAAAGGCCACATACTGCACTTACATATGACATTCTGGAAAAGGCAAAAGTACAGAGACAATAAAAAGGTCAATGATTTCCAGGGGCTGGGCAGGGGTGGGGGGGGGGGGTTGAACAGGCAGGGCACCAAGGAGTTTTAGTGCAGTGAAACTACTTTGTATGATAATATGATGGGCGTATATGTCATTATACGTAACTGTCCAATAGCATGCACAGTCCCCAGAGGGAATCCCAGTATAACGATGACAGGGAATGCAGATGATGTGACCAGGTACAAATATCAACGAGCATATGGACAGAAGATAGTAAAGGACCAGAGACCGCAGCCCACTGAGGCCTGCAGTCTACATTCGACCCCAGAAATAATTAAGTGGGGAGAAACCATCAGCGCATGGAGAAATCCCACTTTGACTAAGGAAACCATGACCTGATACAGAAGACTCAGGTTCACTTTGTGCCATTAGGTGGAAATTGGTTTGAGACAAAAAGGAAACACGAATGGATTAATAAATTGTGGTACATGTACACCATGGAATACTATGCGGCCTTAAAGAAAGATGGAGACTTTACCTCTTTCATGTTTACATGGATGGAGCAGGAACACATTCTTCTTAGTAAAGTATCTCAAGAATGGAAGAAAAAGTATGCAATGTATTCAGCCCTGCTATGAAGCTAATTTATAGCTTTCATATTAAGGCTATAACCCAATTATAGTACAAGAATATGGGGAAAGGGACAAGGCAGGGGAGGGGAGGGAGAGGATTGGTGGAGGGAGGATAAATGGTGGGATTGCACTTATGGTGCATCGTAGAAGGGTACAGGTGAAATTTACTAAATGCAGAATACATATGTTTTCATACAATAACCAAGAAAATCCCATGAAGGTTATG
>CAUYON010096219.1:0-25218 GCA_963573935.1 Arctocebus calabarensis
GTCCCAGCTACTTGGGAGGCAGAGGCAGGAGACTCGCTTGAGCCCAGGAATTGGAGGTTGCTGTGAGCTGTGATGCCATAGCACTCTATCCAGGGTGACAGCTTGAGGCTCTGTCTCAAAAAAAAAAAAAAAAAAAAAGAAGTAAGTGTGTATAGCTAATGGCATAGAACTTGTGAAGAGAACTTCTTGGATTGGAAGTTGGTTTTGGACATTCCATTTGAATGGTGAACATCAGCAAGATCTGTGCTTTCACTCTTACAAGGCATGAACCCCAGTTGCACAAAGCTTTGTATTTCTTGGTTGTCCACCCCCTACCCCAGACCCTCAGGGAGATTAGGTCCTAGTAGAGGAGATGCTTGGATCACAAGCAAATTATTATGCCAAGATTTTGTCTCTGACATTTATTTCTGAAAGGTCATCATGACTTGATATATCCTTTCCATAAAACCTGTGATAAAATTTCCTTTGACAATGTACTTAGGTGGATAAAAAGGCTTATCTTTGTCAAATCTCAAGTAGCCACCAGGATATCATTGGAAGAGCAACAACACAGTTAACTCAAACACCTTCAACTCATTCCTAGTTGACTTTGGGAGGTAGTACATTTTTGTAGGAATATATTTATATTTTTCATATAGACTCATAGAAGCTTAGAATTTTACCTGAGCTAGTGTTGCACAGACAATGAAAAGGAAGCTTAAAGAAGGGAAATTCATTCTTGCCTAAGGGCACATCATTATTTAGTCAATGGAATAACCACAACTAGAACTTACGTCTTCTGATGCCAAATGTCAAGGTCTATGAACCACCATAAGAACTACATTTTACACTGGCGCCCCGTGTGTGTGGTATATGACACCTATAAGCATCAAATTGATGTCTTCTATTCTGTTCTTTTCTCTTTGATTATTTCTTTTTAAAAAATGCTGGTCATGGCCCACTATTGACTTCACACCCTACTCCAAGGTCTCAGCTGGCATTTGTATACACTGTTTCAGGTCATAAAATTACTCATATGCCGTCCTAACCATATACGAGAAAAAGAGATACTTTCTTACAATGGTGTGAAAAAATACTTCTCTTTGAAAGATTACAGAAACTGCCACTTTTTATAAGTGAGTAGAAAGTATTTGTGATTATTTGGTTTTCCTAGGAAAAAAATTAAATATGCATAAAGGGAGCCACAAATCTGTCAAGTATTTTCAAACCGTGTTCAACACTTCTCTGAGAATTCTTTGCAGATTAAACTCATTGAGCTCTCATCCTCTCAACACTAATGTACATTTTTGCAAAACATTTAGTCATGCATCTTAAACTTCATCAATATCCTCTCTCTTCTTGAAAAATGACACACACATAAAAAAAAAGAATCTCATTGGCATCTAGGAGACTCATACTTGCTTTTTCCCCAATCTGGGAGGTGAGGTATAGTGCAGAGTGATAGGGCATCCATTACGTGTCAAAATACTGTCTATTTGAGTGCTAAAAATGAGATGGAAATGCAACAATATCTAAATCACGTGGTCCAAAATGGAAATTAGGCTTTAAAAAGCAGTCAGACTTCAGGCCAGGTGAAGTGGCTCATACCTATAATCCTAGCACTCTGGGAGGTCGATGTGGGTAGATTGCTTGAGCTCACAAGTTCAAGACCAGCCTGAACAAGGGAGAGATTCCATCTCTTAAAAAAAAACAACCCCAAAACTAGCTGTGTATTGTGGCAGGCACCTGTAGTCCCAGCTATTTGGGACATTGAGGCAAAAGAATTGCTTGAGTCCAAGAGTTTGAGTTTGCTGATGAGCTATGATGCCATGGTACTCTACAGAGGAAGACAAAGTAAGACTGTCTCAAAAAATAATAATAAATAAATAAAAGTCAGACTTGTAGTGCAATTTTAGAAACTTTTCAGCCTGTGGAAAGCACAAACCCAGCTGGATTCAACCTCTCACTAGTCCTCCCAAACATCCTTCAGAGTTACATACTTCCAGCAAGGATCCCTTTGAAATTCATTTTGTTTTCTTAGCTACCATGGCTGCAGGCAAGGAGCAGAAGGGAGATGCAGAGAAAAGCTTTAAAAATCCTTGTAGAGAGAATCTCACCACAAATGGGAGAATCATAGCCTGAAAGGGTGGACTCACTGGAGACCTTACAAAAAATGGCCTTCAGGCCTGATGCATCTTCCCTCTCAGCTGGGCTGAGTTAAGTGGTTTCTCTTCCCTCCTTCTCTAAGAGGCAGCAGCAGGAAGGCATAGGCCGGGATGCTTGTCTCAATGGCTGCCTCAGCCATGCTCTGACAACTGAGCTGATGGGAAAATTGCTCCTAATTAAATCTCTTCATAAAAAAATGAAGGGAACATTTTCCATCTGAATGCACTCTGCAGTCCTCTCGGTGGGTAATTTGTTGTTTTAATAAGCTGGAGATGAGGTTGAATTCCGAGGTTGCAGCTGCTGCCAGTCCACAGGAGCAGGGACCATATTTTGGCAATGCCCTTGTGCTGTGGAGGGTATGGGAAAGTGGCAGTTCCTTATGATAATTCTGCTCACTGGAGACCTGGGGGCTGAGATTGATGTTTCCCAGACTGTAGGTTTAGGATAATTCTATGCCAACAAGATTAAAAAACAACAGAAAAATCTCCTGTGCCTTTTGTTCACTGAAAAGTAAGCAGGGAGGACTTGTCTTTGTAGATCCTGCTGTGATGGAGGAAGAGAATGCTTTTTCTGCTGTCTTTGAAGAGAAGCTTGGAAAATTCCCATCTTCTGTGGTTTTAGGGCAGCTGGAGGAGTCTGCGGGGTCTGAGGCTGTGGACTCTGAAGGCAGACCTTGCCTCACTTCCAGTTCTTTTCTTTCTTTCTTTCTTTCTTTTTGGGGGGTGGGGACAGAGTTGCACTCCATTGCCCTGGGGTAGTGTCATGGCTTCATCATACCTCACAGCAACCTCAAATTCCTGGGTCCACATGATCCTCTTGCCTCAGCCTCCTGAGTAGCTGGGACACCAGGCACCCGCCATGATGCCTGACTAATTTTTCTCTTCTTAGTAGAGACAGGGTCTCGCTCTTGCTCAGACTGGTCTCTAACTTGTGAGCTCAGGCAATCCACCTGCCTTAGCTGCTCAGAGTGCTAGGATTACAAGCATGAGCCACCATGCCTGGCCTCAGTTCCAGTTCTAACACTAACCACCCGTGTTACCCTGGACATGTAATAATCTCTGTAAGCCTCGTTTTCCTTGTCTGTCAAGACAGTGATAATATCTACCTTTTGGTGTGATGGTGAAGAGTAAAGAAGATAATATTTGAAGCGTGCATAGTGTCTGGCAATAGAAAACACTCATTAAGTAATAGAGAGAGAAATTTTCTCACACATACACTCTATAAACAAGGAAATGAAGGATTACAGAGATTAAATAGTTTGACCAAGTCAGAAACTAGTGAGGGGTAGGGTCAGGATTCTGTTTAGCTCTAAATCTAGGCACCACAGTTTCTTGGTTGGTACAGAGGGAAACAGGCACTTAAATGCATAGAATTTTTGTTGGCAGTGAATGGAGCGGAGCTAGTTCTGATATTCCCGTCTAGAGCAAGCCAGGCACATATGCACGGATTGTATTCTCTCAGGTCTGTTTTGGCAAAATGATGCCAACCCCTTTTGGATCTTGGATCATCTTGCTCAAAGATTCTGTTGCTGCTCAGAGCCCCTGAGATTCAGGAATATTTGTTCTCTTGGGTTCACCAGAATTTGCTGCTTCATTCTTCTTCAGCAGCCAAAACAACAAACAAACAAACAAACAAAACAGCTAAATTTCCTGAGACCCTAAAGAAAATTGGTGGTCCTGGCACTTGCCGTTTGACCTCCACTTCTCTCTCATGTTCCTGATTTAGTTTAGATTCAGTGGAATATTCCACTTCAGCCTTCTATGGATGAAGGCAAACTCTCTAATTATATTGAATCTACAGAGATCCATTTTTATAACCCTAACAGGATTAGTCCCTGAGTTTCTGTGACTGTTAGATGATCATAGACCTATTTCAATGGGTACACGGGCCCCTTGGGGAGACTAATTGGCGGTGGCCAGTTATCCGTCATGAGTCATTGCTATCGGGCCAGAAAATAGAAATTTATGGCTTTGATCAATATCTTTCCTTGAGGCTCAGCATCTCTTGGCTCCATTTTCCTGTTGGCATTCTGAAACAGCAGCAGTTTTTTTTTTTCTTTATGCTAGAATTAATACCTCCTTGCTACAGTTTCTCTGAAGGCCTTCACTGCGAATGGAACCAGAAACTATCACAATTTGGATTGTGTTTAGTTCTCTTTCTCTCTCATTTGGATTTCCTTGCTCTCTCTTTCCTTCCCCCTTCCTATCCTCTCCTCTTCTCTCCTTTTCCTGTCCATTCTTCTCCCTCCACCTTCTACCCTTTCTGTACTTCAACATTCTTTTTTTTGAGACAGAGCCTCACTATGTAGCCCTCCGTAGAGTGGCCATCACAGCTTACAGCAACCCAAATTCTTGGGCTCACGTGATTCTTTTGCCTCAGCCTCCCAAGTAACTGGGATTACAGGCGCCCGCCACAACACCCAGCTATTTTTTGTTGCAATTGTCATTGTTGTTCAGCTGGCCTGGGCCAGATTTGCACCCACCAGTCTCTGTACATGTGGCTGGTGCCGGAACCACTGTGCTATGGGCACTGAACCTATACTTCAACATTCTTATTCCTATTCCTATTCAATAGGTATTGTTTAGGCACTTAATTTATTGGGCCAGGTAACTAAGCATCCCAACATGAGATGGTCTTTACCTCTCAAAGAGCCCATAGCTTACAATCTAATAGAAATCTTTTCTCTATTGCCTTCTTTTTTCCATTTATATTGAGGCCAAAAATTTAGACATTATTTAGGGTTAGTAAAAATTGACTTATACTGTGGCTCACACCTGTGATCCTAGCACTCTAGGAGGCTGAGACTAAGCAGGAATTCAAGACAGCCTGAGCAAGAGTGAGAGCCTATCTTTACTAAAAATAGAAATATTAGCCAGATATTGCGGCTACTTCAGAGGCTGAGGCAGGGAGATCGCGTGAATCCCGGAGTTTGAGGTTGCTGTGATCCAGGCTAATGCCAGGGCACTATAGCCCAGGGCAACAGAGTGAGACTCTGCCCCACTCACCACAAAAATTGACTTACAAAAAGTCAAAAACTTTTTAAGGATTCCAGCTTAGTCATTCACACATTATTATGAATTATATATGACTGATTTCTCTTTCATACCTAGTTAAGCAGCTACCCTATAAGAATAAAGACTCTGATTAGAGAAGGAGAAATAGGAAATATTTTTTTAAGGTTGGTAGAGAAGCACTTAGAAAAGCACAAAAACACTGTTCATCAAGAGATCCTTTATGGGCATGCTCTGAGGGTGGCGAGTTCGAACCTGGCCCGGGCCAGCTAAACATCAATGACAACTGCAACAAAAAAATAGCCGGGCGTTGCGGCAGGCGCCTGTAGTCCCTGCTACTTGGGAGGCTGAGGCAAGAGAATCACTTAAGCCCAGAGTTTGAGGTTGCTGTGAGCTGTTACAGTACAGCACTCCACTCAGGGCAACAGTGAGACTCTATTTCAAAAAAAAAAAAGAGATCCTTTTCATTCAAGGCTTGTCAAACTTGTAAAACTGTGACCTACAGTTTAAATTTGAACCAAGGTTGAGTCAGAGAATTTGGAGGGATTATGAGTTTAATTCCTCCAGCTGTAAAAATTTTTGACCCTACTCTCAGTAGCAATAGGTGGATCTTCTTTTTACCAAATATCTTTTCCATTAGACTATAAGCTCTGTGAGGTCAGGACATAATCTGTCTTGTTCATAATTGTGTCACTGACAAGACCTCTGCCTGGCCCACACAGAGTAGGTTCTCAAGAGTACTTGATGAATGAACAAATGAACAATCGGATACAAACTGCTATAGGAATACAAAAGAGGGAGATTGAAGGGTTTGCTTTGGAAAGAGCTTCCTGGGGGAAGGGTTTTCATGAAGAGCTCATGGACCTCAAGGACAAATGAGGAAAAAAATAACTTTGCTAAGAACCAATAGGAAGCCTCCCAGGTTGGAGCAATAACACTTAAGAAGAATGAACACTCTTAACAACGAACCCCTTGAGGACAATGGAAAGTACAGCCAGATTGTGTGCACACTGGGTTGGCGGGTAGATTTTACTTCCCTTTGAGGAATCTGGGAATTTTCAGGAAAATGGAGGTAGCTTCAGGCCCAGAAGGGGCCAAAGGAAGTGCCAGGTGGTCCCTGAGGGTCCCTTCCTGCCCCATAGAGCAAAGCCTCGCATTGAAGGCTCCATGGGCCATTGGGCTTCTCAAAGAAGATTAAGGGTACTCTCTTTCTCAGGAGTTTTCACTGCTTGCATCCAAGAAGCCTCTCCAAATTTATTCTACAGGGCAGTGCCTAGCCAGAGTGAGTGATAGTAACTATGCCGTCTCCTTTCAGGGAAGTCTTCTCAACCTAGGCTGACCCAGGGGTGAGGATGATTCTGCCCCAAGGCTGGGAGGAGACCAAACATCCTTCAGTGAACCCAGTCAGCTCCCAGGAATCCAGAGTTGCCCTGTACGACTGGCTGCATAATCTGACCTGCTGCTCAGTGCTCCAGGGATTGCAGGTGTGGTTAACTCAAGTCTTTCATCCTCTTTTGTGCAACGTCTCCCTCCTCACACTAAGCCTAGAGATCACTCCTTTCTGATGTCCCTCTTTTCTCTTTGTCTCAGAAATAATGAGGTGTCAGGAGCCTGCCATCCATCACCGCATCGGCAGCAAGTGGTGACTTCTGATTAGTGGGACGCTGCCTCGCAGAGGGAGGGAGCGCAGCAGCACTGGCTGCTGGGCCTGGCAGCGCTGTCATGCCTCAGAGCCTGGTGTTCTGTCTGTGTACACAAGAATCCATCTGGGCATTGTTCATGTAGCTGGACATGGTGAATGCAGCTGTTTGCTAGTGCAGCAAATGGGTTTTTGCCAGTTATATTAAGATCAAGCTGAGTAACAGGATGCGTCTGTACCAGAGTAATGTCCATTTATTAACTTCTGCAGGAACATGCACATTAAGAAAATCACATTTTGTGTGTGTGGCTCTCTAGCTCAGGGAACTGCTTGTTAAAAATTTCCACTCAAGCAACTTTGAGCTAAGGATGTGTATTCCAAAGAGTTGGACCTCTTTCACCAAAAGTATTTACTTCAGAAGTAGAAAAATCCCACAAGCTTAATGAGCTCAAATGAGTCTGTCTTACATAAAATCTCCACGGGAAAGTTAACCTTAGTGGAGGAGAAAATCTTTAGGTCTACAGAGAGGGCAACCCAGGGGAAATGGCTGACACATGCTGCCTTTCAACATCATGTCGATTGCCTTTTTTTTTTTTTTTTTAATGGCAACATGAGATTGACTTTAATTGCCTACGAGGTTACACTGGGAGCAAGAGCAGACTTCTAAGTGTTCAGCAAAAGCAGCTGCCTACTTGATTTCAGGGACTGCGGGCAGGCTCCTTTAGTCTTCCTCTGAAACCTCTCATCAGCTCAACTAAGACTAAACCTTCCCCCCATTTCACATTCACTCCTTGGCTTGAGATTTGCCTCTGCCCAGTGAAAGAGCTCCGTAGACAGTGCCACACTCGAAGCCCCTTGGAACTGTGCAGTGCCACCCTCCACAACTGTATATGGTGGCCCTGGTAAGTATTATCAGCATGAGTGATTTGAAACCCTCTCTTGTGAATGAATTTGATGGGAGGGAAGGTGAAAACTGAAGGCTTTAGAACCTGGTGGAGGGGAAAGAGAATATCAACTAGGTAGAGGAAGGAGCAGTGGTTCCAGAAAGGTTAAGAAGTGGATTTGGCATCTGAGGTCTCAGCTACCTAGGAGACTGAGGCAGGAGGATAGTTTGAGGCCAGGAGTTCAAGGCCAGCCTGAGCAATGTAATAAGACCCTCTCTCAGGAAAAAAGAAAGAAATTAAAAAAAAAAAATGGATTTTAAAGGAAATTCTGCTTTCACACTTTTGCAAAGAAAAATAATAAATAGATGTCCCAATATTTGTCATTCAGGAGTTTACATCTAGAACATTCATAAAGTACATCCCATTCAGCCTAGCCAACTGCTTTTCACAAACCAAAGTGATAGGCTTAAACCCATCTTTTGGGGATACTTTCCTCCATCTGGGAAGGAAAGAGCAGACCGGTAGGTGAATGTTCTGAGGTGAGGCGACCCCACCTGTTTTCCAGGCAGCCCTGGGGGCCGAGGTGTTGGATGATTTTCTGCTTCTCCATGAGTCCGTCAAGCATGTCTGCCACAGAAGGAAGGCCCCCTTGCCTCCAACTTGCCTTTCGTCTGATCTAGTGAAATTGGCCATGTTCCCTGGAAAACAATAAAGTCATTCCTTCAGCTCAAACTGGCAGTCTGAAAATCCCAGGGGCTGCTGCCAGGGGCCACGGCTTCCCTTCCGCTATGCTCCATATGCCTGTCCGGGCATCAGCTTGCTATCCTTGCCCTTCACAGATGCCCCTCTCCCCTACTCCACTCCTGACACCTCTTTTCCCTCAAGACTAACTTCTGAGTAGGTTACTAGCTCATCCGCTACACTCTTCCTTGCTATCCTGAAGACAAACACGGGGGCTTCCCTCCCTTTTTTTAATCACTCACCACCAGAAAGAAGCACCCAGCATGCAAAGATGTTCCAATCATGGACCACTGTCCGTCAGTGCAGATGCCAGCTTATCCTCTCACTACTGCTCAGTCCTTGGCCCTCTTTTCTTCCTAAGGGACGTCTGGACAATCACATGATCCCGCTCATCTGCCAGCTTAAGGCTGAAATCTTCCAAGTCTCTACTGTTTCTCCAAGCATGAAACCTCCACATCCAACTACACTGTCAACACTCTTACTTCGGTGTTCTCTAGCCAGGACCTACTCAGCACATCCAAACATTTCATTAAGACTTTCCCCCAGAGTCTGACCTTCCACCTGGGTTATCTATATTGGCTTCAGCATCTCCCCAGTCACTTAAGCCTACACCTGGGAATCTTGCTAGACAACTTCATCCCCATATCTACTACAAGGTCCATACCTTCTTAACACCTCTGCTCCTGGCCCTTCTGTTCTCTACACTGTTCTCCTCCCCCAACCCAATTTAGTCCCTCCTCATCTCCCTTTTGCTCCACTCCCCGTCATAAGAGTTGTCTGGGCTTGCCTGTCCCTAATCCATCTTTTGCACTACTACTGCAGAATGGTTGCTGGGAGGGAAATATGATTGTTATCCTCCTGCTTAAAACCCTCCAGTGGGGCAGTGCCATGGTTCAGTGAGTAGGGCAGCGGCCCCATACACTGAGGGTGGTGGGTTCAAACCCAGCCCCTGCCAAACTGCAACAAAAAATATCCAGGCATTGTGGTGGGTGCCTGTAGTCCCAGCTACTTGGGAGGCTGAGGCAAGAGAATTGCCTAAGCCCAAGAGGTGGAGGTTGCCATGAGCTGTGATGCCACAGCACTCTACCGAGGGTGACAAGATGAGACTCTGTCTCTAAAAAAAAAAAAAAAAACCCTCCAGTGGATGTCCCTTTGTCCTGGACATATAATCCAAGCTTCCTGGAATGACCTGAGAGGCAGTCCACAAAGTATCTCTGCTGAACTTGCCAACCTTACCTGATGAAGATGCCTGCCTGCTTCACCCCAATCCCCCCTTGCCATGTACGATACAGGATAACAGGGCATCCATACATGTCAAAATACTACGTATTTGAGTGCTGAATACCTCCAAACCTCATTCATGGTGTGGCCTCTGCCACTCACTGACCCCAATGTTAGAAAGTCACCTTTTTTTGAGAGGGGCCTCCTCTGTAGCAGGTAAGTCTGAAGTTAGATTTAGGGTACAATAAGTGTAACGTACATGCCCAATAACTCAACCACCACAATCCAACCACCTTCGCAATCTAAGGACCATTATAGTAGTTTGAGATAATGAAGGTGGGCTGACCCTCTATTTCTAACATAAATAGAATACATTTTAGCACAGTGAATGTAAAGAACTTAAATAAACAAGGAAACAACCTCTGGAGTCAGAATTAATGGGTTCAAATGCTAGCTCATCACTTAACCCTTAGTTTCCCCATTTTAAAAAGGGGAATAATGGTAATACCTATCTCATAAGTTTGTGAGAAGTAAAGGAATTCATACAGCACTTGGTAGAGAGAAAGTGCTTATTAAATGTTACCTACTGATGTTATTAGCAGCAGTATTTACAGAATTCCATTTTCCCTATCAAATCATCAGAAGGATTTTACCCCCATCACTGTCTGAGAGATGATGGTATAATTCAGCCATCATGACTGCATTCGGATTGGTGACAGAAGCTGATTGACAGGTGCAGCAGGCCAATAAGGACATAAAACCCATTTCTCCCTACCCTGCTTCATATATATAAAGGGATTCACAATCTGGTAGAGATGGGCTTAGGCAAAAAATACTTCCTACCTCTACTTAGACTTAAGGCCATTGAAGTCTTCCACAATTTAGCCAGAACTTGGGGTTCTCCAAAGCACTATGACCCTCCGTTTCTGTAGACTACAGTTTACAAAAAGCACTTCTACCTTCATGATTTCATGTGATTCCCACACAGTAAGCCCCTGAGGTTTCAGACTTCACCCCAAGAGAGACTCTTTTACATGACCCAGAAAATGCCTTTAGTTGCTGCCATTTGGATGGACACTCAGAAAACATTTTAAAAATAAACTGTTTTCTTTGGTGGTTTTGTGTAGATGCAACCAGAGGAAGAGACTCTTGGCACGTAGGTTTAACTCAAACCACCCAGCAGGAAAATATCTGGGAATCTGGCCTAGTTTTAGAAAAAGAGCCATCTTTTTCAGCTGAATAGGAAACAGTTTAAAAAAGGAAAAAAGAGGAGGGAAAGTAATGAGATGTCTCTTTTCTCACAGATGATATGGGATGCTCGCGCAGTGGTTTGCTGTGGCTGCAGCATCTGTTACACCTCAGTGACAACCAAAACGCCTTGGCGATAAGGCAATAATTATGAGACTTGAGAAGAATGAAAGAAAACCCAATCTCAGCCAAATAGCACTGCCATCTACTAACAAATTATTACAGACTGAATCAGGCTTTAATGAGATTTTAACAAAAGAAATCCAGTTGTGATCCTTGGGGGCAAAGAGATTTTATTATCATGTGAATAGCTGAGCAGGTAAGAGGCCCTCCCTTGGAACTCCAATAAAGAGGAAATGTGTGAGCCCTGTGACCCACCTCTCCAAGGAACTGTGACAACCATTCCAGATAAAAAGCTCTCAGAGAAAATGACCCACGTAATACTGTTCCAGAAGGAGTTTTAATTTATGATGTGACCTAGTAAGCCAAGCAAGTCTTTAGAAAAACTATGTTTTGATTCCAATATTTTGTGCTTTTGATTATCCTAAAGGACATGATGAAATTCTCAAGGGATTAAGGCAGAGAATATCACAGCAACATTAATTTGGAGAAACAACAAGGCTAGCTAGAGTCAGGACCTACCTGCCCACAATCTTGTAGAACCACTGGGCTTTCAAAAAAGAAGGTGATATGAACTTAATGTTCTTGGTTCAAGAAGGGAAAGAAAAACTGGGCTGCTGGCTGGGTGTGGTGGCTCACACTTATAACCTGAGCATTCTGGGAGGCCAACGTGGAAAGATTGCTTGAGGCCAGGAGTTTGAGGTTGCAGTAAGCTATGATGATGCCACTGTCTAGTGACGGCAACAGAAGAATAAAACTGTGTGGAGTGGGTCAAAGGGAGGAAGGAAAATGTGCAATCCAAGAAATTCAGGGAATCTCTGCTCAGATGCAGTGAACCTCTTCCATGGAGTGGGCATTTCTTTCTTTCTTTTTTTTTAGAGACAGACTCTCACTTTGTTGCCCTCAGTAGAGAGCAACCTCTAGCTCTTGGGTTTAGGTGATTATCTTGCCTCAGCCTTCCAAGTAGTTGGGTCCACAGGCACGCGCCACAACGCCTGGTTATTTTTTTGTTGCAGTTTGATGGGGCCAGGTTCAAACCCACCACCTTCAGTACATGGGGCTGGCGCCCTACTCACTGAACCACAGGTGCCGCCTGGCATTTCTTTTTACTTCTCCCTCTTCTTTCCCATATTTCTTTCATTCATCCACTAAGTGAAAATGCACAGGCAGGTAGTAGTATCAGGGAGAAGTATAACCATTTTGATTCTATTATTTCTGTTACTTAGCAATTTGTTTTATTTAGAATATGCCTGATTGAAGGAAACTGAGGACTATCTGGGGCAACCTAAGAATTCCTGGACTGTAATTCATTTCTTTTCTTTCTTTCTTTCTTTTTTTTTTTTTTTTTTTTGAGACAGAGTCTCACTTTGTCATCCTTTGTAGACTGCTGTGGCGTCATAGCTCATAGAAACCTCAAACTCCTGAACTAAAGTAAATTCTCTTGCCTCAGCCTCCTGAGTAGCTGGGACTACAGGTGCCTGCCACAACGCCGGGCTATTTTTAGAGACAAGGTCTTGTTTTGGCTCAGGCTGGTCTCAAACCTGTGAGCTCAGGCAATCCACCTGCCTTGGTCTCCCAAGTGCTAGGATTATAGGCGAGAGCCACTGTGCTTGGCCCACATTAATTTCTTTCTTTTTTTCTTTTTATTTGTTGAGACAGAGTCCCACCTTATGTCCTGAGCAGAGTACAATGGCATCATAGCTCCCTGCAACATCAGACTCTGGCTCTGGGCATCCCACTGCCTCAGCCTCTGGAAGTGGCTGGGATTGCAGGTGCCTGGCTGGGTTTTTCTTTTTAATGAATCGGGGTCTCACTCTTGCTCAGGTAAGTCTCCAACTTCTGAGCTTGAGCAATTCTCCCTCCTAGCCTCCCACATGAGCCACTGCTGCCGGCTGGACTGTAATTGCTTAAGAAAGGGACTCTTCTTCTCCTGGGAGGGAGTTAGAAGGTCACTGAGGCTATAGTGAATAAGATGATGAGTGAGGGAGATTGAGCCCTTCGCGGCTGGGACACAGTGCAAGACTGGCAGAATAACAACCACAATAGCCGTGTGCTGTGCCGGCTAGCTTCCCCTTGAGACCAGTGGCAGACACTGGCTGTTAAAATATTTACTGTCTGATAATGTATGATTAATAGATAAGAAGTATAGTACCACTTCCTTTAATGGCTACCATTGTAGGAGATTTAATAGAACTGAAGATGAAGTTAAAGTGACATTGAAGATAAATCTCAGGAACATATATCTTTGGGACAGATAGCTCGTTTTATTAGAATATGGTGCTATTATGATTATTAGCTAACATTTATTGAACACAAAGTGTCAGGCACTGTTTTAAGTGTTTTACGTATGTTAGCCTAGTGCTTTTCATGGTGTCTGTGATGACAAACTCATAGTTTTTGAATTTCCAACTTACCATGGACAAATGCTTTTATAGAATTCAATAAAAACCAGTTACTAGAAGAGTGAAAAAATTTTTTAAAACCCATAAAATTAAAACTTTTTTTAGCTATTAGGTTTAACAGACATAAAATTACCCTGGAAAATTGCTATAAATATTTCTAAACGCTTGTTTTAATTGCTATACTTATCTCCCTATGAATCAGGAACAAACCTTCACCAACTGGCACAAGTCTATAGACGACATGTTGAAGAATGTCATATTAACTTACTTAATACCCTCATTACAAATTTTTGTGATGTAGTTAATGTCTCCATTCTACAGATGAGGAAACTGAGGCACACAACACTTATCTTGCTACTGAGGTCAAATTAGCTCTTTTAGCAGCTAATTATTTTTGCAAAGAGAAAAATATCTATTTCCAGATCACAGGTTGAGTATCTTAACTGGTCATTGTAAAACTAAGAGTAGCATAAGAAAAGCAATCCTTAATGAGATAGTATGAATAGAGTTTATTACCCAGGTCACTGTAAGAAAACGATGAAGGCAGAGGCCATAATGGTGACATTTTAGCAGTACCATCTTTGCTATATTGAGCAATGTGATAAAGTGTTTAACTGGGGCATAGAAACCAGATTTCTTGGGTTTGTTTCCTAGCTTGGCCACCTATTTGCTGTGTGAACTTGTTAGTAATTCTTACCTAAAAGAATGGTTGGGATCATTAACTGCGTTAATACTAACATTGAGTAGTTTACAGAGGTTTTCTGTGCATTTAGTAAGAACCTCAGTGGCTACAAGGCCATTTATGATGTAAAAAGAAAAAAGCTATGCAAACAACCCTGGTTACCTTTTTCAAGAAATGAACTTGAGTGGCAAGCTCCTCTGCCTCAGTAACAGAATCAAGTGTTGATTCTCTAGCACCCATTCCACCCTCTCCAGCACCATCTCCATCATCATCTTCCTTCTTGCCTCAAAAATGACCCTTCCAGTCCCCATGAGTCTGACATAAGATTAGGTAAGTACTAACATTTAATATTCTCCTTTGTTTGAAATTTCCCTTATCTCCTATCTAAACTTTTTGTATGAGTTTTTTTATGTTCTGTTTGTTTGAATTCAGAGAGCACAATCATTTCTGTAATTTTTATTATTACAGTACCACTGTATTATTATTAGCATATATGAGCCATTATAGTATTGCTATGATTATTATTCCCGTATATGTGCTGTTCACTAGGGATCTGAGCTACTTAAAAATCTGATCTAAACATATTCTTAGGAACATATTTCATCTGCAACCCTAGGAACCACCTGTATACGTTCAATGGAACATTATTCAAAATTTTACAAAATATTTACCTAATATTTTTTTTTATTAAATCATGGTTGTGTACATAAATGCAATCATGGGGTACAATGTGCTGGTTTTATATACAATTTGAAATATTTTTATTGAACTGGTTGACATAGCTTTCATGGCATTTTCTTCATTATTGTGTGAATACATTTATATTCTACATTTAGTAAGTTTCACCTGTACCCATCTGAGATGCACTGTAAGTGTGGACCCACCAAATACTCTCCCTCTGCCCCCTGCCTTGTCCCTTTCCCCAGTTGAGAACAGTTAGTAAAGCAAGCAGACAACCCTCAGAATGGGAGAAAATATTAGCAGGTTATGTCTCTGACAAAGGTTTAATATCCAGAATACACAGAGAACTCAAACGTATTAATAAGAAAAGAACAAGTGATCCCATCTGAGGGTAGGCAAAGGGACCTGAAGAGAAACTTCTCTGAGGAAGAGAGGCACACGGCCTACAGACACATGAAAAAATGCTCATCATCCTTAATCATCAGAGAAATGCAAATCAAACTACGAGATATCATCTAACTCCAGTAAGATTAGCCCACATCACAAAATCTCAAAACCAGAGATGCTGGCGTGGATGTGGAGAAAAGGGAACACTACTACATTGCTGGTGGGAATGCAAACTAATATGGTCCTTTTGGAAAGAAATCTGGAGAATACTTAGAAATCTAAAAATAGAACTGCCATTTGATCATATAATTCCTTTACGAGGTATATATCCAGAAGACCAAAAATCACACTAATATTCTTTACATGTTGGCCACCTCTTTGTAAAATCTTGTAATGTTTTGTAAATAAAGGTACATTTAGCTACAATTTCCCATTTTCCCTATGTATGGCAACTTTTATTTATTTATTTATTTATTTATTTATTTATTTACTTACTTATTTGTGTTTGAGACAGACTCTCACTTTGTCACCCTTGGCAGAGTGCTGTGGGGTTATAGCTCACAGCAGCCTCAAACTCTGTGGCTCAAACAATATTCTTGCTTCAGTTTTTCATTTTTAGTAGAGATGGAGTCTTGTTCTTGCTCTGGCTGGTCTTGAACTCCTGAGCTCAAGCGATACACCTGCCTGAGCTGCCCAAAGTGCTAGGATGACAAGTGTGAGCCACTGCACCAGGCCTGGATGGCAACTTTAGAGATCACTTTTGGGACATCCTTTATGTGTAAAGTACTTTTAAAAATGCCTAGCCCATAGTAAGTACTTTAGAAATGTTACTGTGTTTGCATGTTAAAAGCAATCCACTGCAAAAATTTCAGATTCCCTAAATCCTTTTATAATGGCCTGAAGAAGCCAATTCTCCCTGCCTTAAACTTCAGCTCTGGGTAGAACTCAGCAGTGTCACAGTGGCCACTGCCAGACCTCAGGAGCCACACAGGTTTCTAAATGGTGGCATTATTGATATCTGGGGGGTGGGGGGGGTGTTGTTTGTGGTAGGACTGCAGTAATCTTGGCTTCTACCCACTAGATGCTAGAGTTAGCCCCCCTTCCAGTGACAACCAGAAATGTCTCCCTTGGAAGACATTGCCAAATGCCCCCTGGAAGGCAAAGTTGCCCCCAATTGAAATTCACTGATACAGAGAAAAGATAAGAATAGTTCCTTTTATTTTCATAGCTTTTCAGTTTAAAAAAAGCTTCTGCATGTTTTAACTCAGCTGGTAAAAAGAGGAAAAGGATGAAAAAGATCTGAAGAGGGAAAGTGGGGAGGGGAGCAAGAGAAGAAAAAGAATGCAAAGAGATGAAGCAGGGCAGACACTCAGCAAAGGAGAGGCCAGATAGGGGGGTGAGTTTGTGGGCTCCCCCGTGAGTGCACCCTCATTGGCACGTCCCACCAGCACCTGCCACTGAACATGTTCAAAACAGAACTCAGCAGCTTTCCCTCCAAACATGCTCCTTCGTTGTGGTCCCAGTCTCTGACTAACCTCACCATCCACTTAGTGACCTAGGTCTGGAAATGAGTGTCTTCTTGGACACCCCTCACCAGCCTTCCCCAGGCGCCAACATCTGATTACCTATTTGGTTTGCCAGTTCAGTTTCAGTTCTCGTCTTCAGACTCAAAGCTTCACACATTCACCCAAAGTGAGTGCTGACAGAGACCTTAGTTCATCACTCCCCTTTCATCAATGAGGAGACCAAAGCCCATGGAGGTCCAGGACATGACCCTGGGCAGATTACTCTGAGTCTAGTTTCCTTCAGTATAAACTAAGGCTAACACATGTGCCTTAATGAGTTGCAAGCTGGCACTAGCTGCCTATCACAGTGTGCCCTGGGTAATCCTGTTTGCATTTGCATACCATGTCAACAAAGGGCTGGCATCCAGTGCTCTTCCTCTTACGCTGCACTGCCTCCCCTGCACCTGGTGTTCCTTTCTATCCAGTGCCACCATCCCACTCCCCTTGCTGCTTCCGTAGCTCATGGCCAACGCTGTCCATCTAATGTCCTGTGACAGCCTCCTAGTTGGTCTTCCTGGCTGCAGATTCTCTTCAGTCAAATCCATTTTACACATCACTATCAGATTCTTGTCCTAAAATAGCACTAGCATCGTCACTCTCACTTTAAAAAAATCTTTCACTGGCACCCCAGCCTAAAATCTAAACTTTTTGGCCTACTTTTAGATGCCATCCTCTCCCTCTACTTATCACTATCTGGCGCCCACCTATTTTTCTAATCTTAATTCTGCATTGTGCTTCTTATCTCTTATCAAGCTAAAAATACAATTCCTAGTGCGCCAGCCACATAAACCAGGGCTGGCGAGTTCAAACCCAGCCCGAGCCTGCCAAACAATGACAACACAAAAAGAAAATAGCCGGGCATCGTGGCGGGCACCTGTAGTCCCAGTTAATGGGAGGCTGAGGCAAGAGATTCGCTTAAGCCCAAGAGTTTAAGGTTGTTGTGAGCTGTGACTCCACAGCACATACTGAGGGCAGCATAGTGAGACTCTGTCTAAAAAAATAATAATAACAAAACTAAATAAATAAATAAAAATGCAGTTCCTTATATATACCTGTTTTCCCACAATGCCCTTTGCTCATGCTATTCATCTTCCCTGATTCCCTTCCTAAATCCATGCCTCCTATTTCCACCCATCCCTCAAGGCCTGTTTCACTTAATTGCCTTCATGAAGCCTAATTCTTGATTGATATCCATGAGAGATTGGTTCCAGGACCACTTCCCATACCAAAATCCATGGGTGCTTAAGTCCCTTATATAAAATGGTATAGTATTTGCACATATCCTACAAATATCCTCCTATATACTTTAAGTAGTCTCTAAATAACTTATAATACCTAATACAATGTAAATGCTGTATAAATAGTTTATGTTGTATTTTTATTTGTGCTATTTTTCATTGTTATTGTTTTTTTTTTTTCAGATAGTTTTGATCTGTGGTTGGGTGAACCTACAGATGTGAAACTGTGGACATGGCAAGCCCACTGTGTTCAGTCTCCTTCATGTCTGAGCTCTCACAGCACTTGATCTTCATCTTTTGCACAGCATTTGGGTCTTTCCACCTTGTGTCATAGACATCTATGTTTTTATTTAATATCTCCCAATGAACTTGAGGCTTCTGGAAGACCCAATATGTAGATTGATTTTTTTATCTTACATGGGATTGGACCTAGTACAAGATATATTTACCTGGTATATGTACATAGGCAATATAAGCTACCATATTAACTATCATACTTTTTTATCCCCCATGGAACTCCTATCTATTTACCTAATTATTTAACTAGACCTGATAATATTTTTTTAAAAAATCAGGGAGGTCGGGGAGATAGCCAAAGATTGATCAATACATATAAAAGTACAGCTAGCTAGGAGGATAAGTTCTAGTGTGCTATAGCACTATAGGGTGACTATAATTAACAGCAATTTATTACGTTTTTTTCCAAATAGCTAGAAGAGCAGATTTTGAATATTCCCAACACAAAGAAATGATAAATGCTTGAGGTAATGGATATGTTAATTATCCAATTTAATTATTATACATTGTATACATGTATCAAATATCACACTGTTCCCATAAATATGTATAATTATTGTGTGTCAATTAAAAATAATAATTCATAGCTTTGCATAGTGGCAGTATCATAGCCAATGAAGTTTATCTGAGGCACGATTATTGTTAATTAAAAGCTTCTCCCAATACACCACTACGACAACTCAAAATGTAGCTGGCATTGGCAATTTTTGACAGTCTCAATGGAGACTGAATAAGAAAAACAATTAAATAGTAATAATACACACAAAATAAAATAAAATAAACCCTAGTATACTATAGCAGCACAAAAAGAATCCCAGCTAACAGAAAAGATTTATAAAAGGGACATGTACAGGTCAGAAGTTTGCATCATATGGACAGCCCACTGTGTGTGGCAGAGGAATGCAGTGGTCAGAAGTCGCCCAGGACTGGCTTCCGGTCCTAGCTCTAACACTGTGATCGTGGATAAGTTACCCTGCATATCTAACTTCATTTCCTCATTTGTAAAATAGAGATAACAACACATAGTTCATGATGTTATTATGAGGATAACTTATTCATTTCATCAACAAGTATGTACTGAGTATTTACTATGTGCCTGATACCTGGTAGAAACAAAATAATGTATGTAGTCAATTTACCAAAGTGCCTGGTACACACTTAATGGTTTGATATGTTTAGTATGTAGCATTAGCGCCATCAGAGTACTATTAGAGCAGCTACTGTCTTACAAACACGTACACACAGAGTTACCCGCGCCAACTAAGACTCTTTATTTTAAAATCTGGACAGAGGGAAACACAGTCTTACTCTTTAAACAGGATTTTTTTCTTCTCCAGTTAGCTTGAATATGTCTTTTCCCCTTTGTTCTTAGTACCCATACCCATGGAAGAAAAAACAGGAGCCATTAGGAATACCATTTAGCTAGTGATTCCTATGTGACATTCATCTTCCAACAACTCTTTGAGGTAGATTAGCTGGTCTCCATTTTACCGGTGAAGAAACAGAATCAAATGGTACAGTATTTTCCATATAGCCTGGAAATGGTGGAATCTTCCCTCAAACACTACACTTCTCACTATTCTGCTGGAGAGACATCCCAAATGCCAGGCTAAAGTTAGTAACAATTATTTGCTCTATTTCTCAGAAGTTTCTATCAGTAGTTCTTTTGGGTTCAGAGTTCTTTGAACTGGTGAAACAAAGTTGATTTCACATCCTATCTGGAAGGGTAAAAATATTTTTAGTTGGAGGGACTCTTCCTACATTCTCACTTGTTCCTGTAGAGGAAGTAACTAGGTAACTTCTACCAACTATTCAACTCTCTACTCTCTACTTGTTCCTCTCTAGACAGGAAAAAATGGTTAATTTCTGACTTTTATAGCAAGCAGGGCTATTAGTCACAAAAACAGGATCCAGGCTTAGCAGCTCATCTGGTCCAGGCTTTCCTGTCTTTCTGCTCTCTAGATAGACACTAAGGCAAAGGCAGACAATTTGCCTTGGTGGATTCACTGCAGACACAGAGTCCCCCCCAGTCCTACTCCTTCCCCCCACCCCTCAAATCTTGTGCTGTCCCAAGGCCCAGATTCCAAAGTGGCGGACCCCTCTTTGGCATCAGATATAAGCAGCTCTTTTCTATTCCAAGTTGTACCACACATCCCCACATGTGGAGATATTGAGCACTTGCCAAACCGTCAATAAAGCATATATTTTTGTCTCTTTTTGGTTAGTGGTTCTTCTGTATGTTCTAAACCGTCAAAATCCAGGGGGAAGTGGGAGAGAAGGTAGTTTTAGGTTCACAACCCCTGGCTCCATTGTTGAGTTAGGGGATTTTTGCATCTAAGCCTGTTTTATATCACAGCTAAACTTATTTTCGTAGATCAGCTAAACACCAGGATTTTTCAGTAATTTTTAAGCTATATACATAAATACAATCTACCAGCCCTCAAAGGTGGCCTGCCATTAGAAATCTATTCATTTTACAGTGAACAAAATAGAAGAATGGAGACATCTTCAGGAATATTTGTTTAGGGGCCCAGAATTCAAAACTAAAAACAACATGTTCTAATTTTGTCAGAAATAACTCATATGTATTAGCAAGTTAATTCTGAAAAAGGTCATTTTAGGTACATTTACTTATATTTCTACTTGCTGTCTTAAACAAATTCTTAGCTCCAACCCCAAACCCACTACCAAATGCTGTGTGAGATGGGAAGGCCTATTTCTAGGTTTCAGTTTTCTCCTCTGAACCTTGGGTGTTTTGATCCGTACCTTCGCTGACATCCTTCCTGCTCCTGTATTCTATTTATACTCAGAAGTTAGTATTTAGGCCTGAGTTGCCTTCAGGGTGTGTTTTGCTGGTTCTGAGAGGTTTTAGGAGATGAGTGGATCTAGAGGAAAAGTGTAATGAATAAAAAGAAAGAAACTTGTCAGATGCAAAGTGGGAGTTTATTCCAGGCATATTAAATTATCATGAAATACATCTATCTACATTTATTAAGAACAGGAAACACAGTTCTGCTCCCCTAAAGCCTTCATTTCTGAAGCATTAACAAATTATTCATTTCCTTTATGAGTTCCTTAGTCTTTGGGGTATTTAATACTAGGAATTTGACCATATTATGACTTACCCTCAAAACACATGATAAAAATGATACTAAGTATTTTACCAAATGCCGGTGTGTATTGCTTATGGATCTTCATTAATTTATTTTGTTTTTAGTGTAAAGCTTAATGCTTTGCCGTAGACTTTTTTACCTTAAACAAAACTAGTGCGTCTCATATTTGCAGTATTTTCATAAATAAATACCACTGACCCCACACAAAAGAATTCTTTTATTTTTCTTTGTTTGTTTGGTTTTTTTGAGACAGGATCTTGCTCTGTCACCTGGGGTGCAGTGGCATCACACAGCTCTCGCTGTAACCTCATACTCCTGGGCTCAGACTATCCTCTTGACTCAGCCCCCCCGAATTACTGGGACTATAGGCACTGACCACAACACCTGGCAATTTTTTTAGAGACAGGGTCTCACTCTTGCTCAGGCTGGTCTCAAACTCCTGAGCTCAGGCAATCTACCTGCCTCTGCCTCCCATAGTGCTAGGATTACAGGCGTGAGCCACTGAGCTCAGCCTAGTTTTTCTTTTTCGTTTTTGTTTGAGACAGAGTCTCACTATGTCACACTCGGTAGAGTGTCATGGTGTCACAGCTCACAGCAACCTCAAACTCTTGGGCTTAAGCGATTCTCTTGCCTTAGCCTCCCAAGTAGCTGGGACTACAGGTGAGTGCCACTATCCCCAGCTATTTTGTTGCAGTTGTCATTGTTGTTTAGCTGCCCTGGGCTGGGTTCAAACCTACCAGCCTTGGTGCTATGGTCGCTGAGCCATTTTCTATTTTTTGAGGAGACAGTGTTTTGCTCTTGCTCAGACTGGTCTCCTAACTCCTGACCTCAACTGGTCCTCCTACCCTGACCTCCCATAGTGCTAGGATTATAGACATGAGCCACCCTGCCCAGCCAAAATCATTTTTCTTTTATGCACATGTGTATCAAAGATTATTAAAAGGAGAAAGAGTTTTGCTTTCTTAGAGTCTTAAGAAAACAAAATTTTAAAACAGGTCATATCACTATTTAGCTGTATACTCTGTTGCTGCATAATAAAGTACCACAAACTTAGAGGCCTAAAGCAACATCCGTTTATTAGCTCACAGTTGTGTAGGTCAGAGCATGACCTAGGATTTTCTTCTTTCTTTCCCTCCCTCTCACCCTCCTTTTCTCCCTCCCTTTCTCTCTCTCTCTCTCTCTCTCTTTTGTAAAGATGAGATCTTCCTATTACCCAGGCTGGTCTTCAACTTCTGCTTTCAAGTGATCCCTCTGCCTTCTAGGATTACAGGCATGAGCTATTGCACCTGGACTCTGCTAGATGCTGTACATAGAATTTATCAAGGCCAAAATCAAAATGTTTGCCTACTGGCCTTTCCCTGGAGCATCTGGGAAGACTCTGTTTTCAAGATCATTCAGTTTATTAGCAGAATTCCATTCCTGTGGTTGTAGGAGTTCTTTTCTTTCTTTTTCTTTCTTTCTTTCTTTCTTTCTTTCTTTCTTTCTTTCTTTCTTTCTTTCTTTCTTTCTTTCTTTCTTTCTTTCTTTCTTTCTTTCTTTCTTTCTCTTTCTCTCTCTCTCTCTCTCTCTCTCTCTCTCTCTATCTCTATCTCTATCTCTATCTCTATCTCTCCTCTCTCCTCTCTCCTCTCTCCTCTCTCCTCTCTCCCTCCCTCCCTCCCTTCCTTCCTTCCTTCTTTCCTTCCTTTTTTTATGTCAGGGGAACAAGAGAGACCAAAATGTAACCCAAGTTACAAAAAGCAAGACAGTGATGACTATGAAAGGAGAGACCAGGAGTGTTATGGGGTGAGATAAGGACCACTGACTCAAATTAGAATTTCAAAAAGGAGTCAGGGCTGGCTCAGCAAAGGCTAAAGCAGACTGAGTGACAGAGCATTGAGGGGTCTGAAGTTGGGGTTTTTCTAGTCTGAAAGTTGGCAAAGGGCCAAATAGGTGGGCTGAAAGTTAGCAATTAGAAGCAAAAAGAAAGTTGGCAAAAGGAGCAAAAAACAAGCACAGGGTCGCCATGACCCTTTTACAGAAGCGAACCTTGCAATTTAGTGGTTTAGTCAATAGGTAACATAAAGGGCAGTTAGATAACAGTAAGGTAACATAATGCAGATCTAGCAACTAATGGATGAGTAAAACAATTTGTCACAGCACTTAGCTCATTAACTTTCACCATGACAGTACCTGGCCCATTGGTTCTTGGTCCCGGGGACCCAAGAGAAATGTTGCCTGTCATCATTTCAGAGTTCTGGTATTCTCACCTTTTTGTCCTTTCATCTTTATCCGACACAGCCCCCTGGTGCAAGTCGGTGGTGGGCAGTATCCATCTTATGGGGGTGATGAGGCTGCTGGCACCCATCTCAGGAGCAACTGACAAGCTCCTTCATTTCCCACACCCGATGTATATGCTTCTCTGAAAACTGCAGACATAGCAAACCCACAAAATCCAACAGCTGGAATTGCAAAACCTGTTCATCCCAGGGTGGTGGGCAGGAAAGGGGGAGTGTGAATGACCCAGGGAGAAATAATGCATTCAAACCAGTCCCAGTGTGGAGGGTGGGGGGGGGGGTTGCAAATGCTAATAGCTGCAGGTAGGCCAGTGATCCTTTCAGACTCACAGTGGTGTTAAGAACCCACATGCTGCTGTCAGGGAGATTCTGCCTTTTATGTCTCTGAGACAAACCTTCCACTGCCCCAGGGAGAAGTGAATACACAGTGGCCCTGGCAGCGAGGCTCCTGCCTTCCCTGGCAGGGTGTGGTGACCAGGGAATACAGCTGCCAGCCTCCCTCCAATCCCACCCACCCCCTTGAGTGGCAGGTAACTCAGTGGCTTGCAGCAGCCTTCAGGCTGGCAGAGGATGGATGTGGTGAAGGGAGCTTCTTCACAGAGGGTAGCTGGCTGGCTAACCTGCAGGTGCACTGCCTTGGGGAAGAGTCTGGTTCTCACCAAGACTGCCAAGGAGAAGAGTCACGCTTGAAATACGAGCTTTGCCAGGGGTCTCTGCTGCACTGGCGCAGATGGGGGCACCCAAAGGGCACTGAAAATGGGTGTGAGGAGGAATTCCAGCCATGACCAGGGATCGCCCATAATTATCGCCCATAGGCTATTTTTTTTTTTTTTTTTTTGAGACAGAGCCTCAAGTTGTCACCCTGGATAAAGTGCGGTGGCATCACAGCTCACAGCAACATCCAATTCCTGGGCTCAAGCGAGTCTCTTGTCTCTGCCTCCCAAGTAGCTGCAACTACAGGTGCCCACCACAATGGCCGGCCATTTTTTGGTTGCAGCTGTCATTGTTGTTTGGTGGACCCGGGCTGGATTTGAACCTGCCAGCTCAGGTGTACGTGGCTGGTGCCTTAGCCTGTTGAGCCACAGGTGCCGAGCCATAATTCAGGCTTTTATTGACTGAATCACAGGAAAAAAAGAGGTGGAGACTAAAGCAGAATACTGCACCATTCCAAGCACAACCCTGGAAAGCTCCACTAACCATATGGGCTGCATTCTCTTGCTTCTGCTCTGTACTCTGGACTCTGATGGGTTTGGGGTAGAGTTGGGGCAAGGGTAGGAAGGAGGGGAGGCCAGTCAGGTGGAGTCTGACCAGGAGTCAGCTCCTCTCACAGTTTCTTTTTCTTTTCTTTTTTTTTTTTTTGAGACAGAGCCTCAAGCTGTCACCCTGGATAGAGTGCTGTGGCATCACAGCTCACAGCAACATTCAATTCCTGGGCTCAAGTGAGTCTCCTGCCTCCGCCTCCCAAGTAGCTGGGACAACAGGCGCCCGCCACAACGCCCGGCCATTTTTTGGTTGCAGCCGTCATTGTTGTTTGGCAGGCCTGGGCTGGATTCGAACCCGCCAGCTCA
>CAUYON010096220.1:0-11197 GCA_963573935.1 Arctocebus calabarensis
TCACCCTGGATAGAGTGCCGTGGCATTGCAGCTCACAGCAACCTCCAATTCCTGGGCTCAAACGAGTCTCCTGCCTCCGCCTCCCAAGTAGCTGGGACTACAGGCGCCCGCTACAACGCCCGGCCATTTTTTGGTTGCAGCTGTCATTATTGTTTGGCAGGCCCGGGCTGGATTCGAACCCTCCAGCTCAGGTGTATGTGGCTGGCGCCTTAGCCACTTGAGCCACAGGCACTGAGCCGCAAAGATGTATTTTTATCAGAATTTCAAACATTACTAAAGAAGTGCTTTGCTTGTTTGGTTTTTTTTAGATCGTAAAGTTGTATCTTCTCAGTTGCTTTTAAATTATAGCATCATCCAGACGTTTAATCTTAGTGATGAACTCAAGATGCGTCCTGGTAATCAAATGTTATTATAAAAAACTGTGCATATTAATTTCAGCCACCTATTTATCTAGCATTGACTGGTTATAAGGTAAAAAAATACTTGTGTGGACTATGATTTTTCTGTTTGTGCTTGCTCCTGGCCTTTCACTAAATTTAGTTTGCTTTCTTTGTTTTGTTCATAACAGATTTTAATTTAATAACAAATAAGATTATACCAGTTTTCTTATGAACACAAAACACAGCCAATTTGTTATTGCTAATACATTTATAAGTTCTACGTAAAGGAAACTGAAACCTTTTGTTTCTACCTTCTCACAGTATATCAGCTGCAACAGGAAGCGCCTCATCCTCGAAGGATTACCTGTACTTGTGAGGTGGGTATGATGAAACTTACAACAAAAGTGCCTCTTAAAGTCGTCTGTTTCCCAGACTTCAACCTTCCTCCGCAGCTTGGTTATTTATTTGTGGCATTAACAATTTACACTAATTGGTATCAGAAAATTGTAACTTGAACGCATTTTTCTTAACTTTTTTTTCTCACTTGTCTTAACTGCTACTTTTTTTCCCTCCTCATTTTAACATTCTTTCCTTTTTTTTTTTTTTTTTTCAAATTAACATGAGGTAACAAATTTTTAGGGTTACAGTGTTTTCAATTTTAAGGTAAAGTTCAAGTTGTAGTTAAGCCTGTCACCCTCACATTGTGCACATTAAGTGAGATGTTTTTCATTTTTTTTATGTTATATTCTCTATTTTTTAAAACAAAGTTTGCATTGTTGTATAATGGGTTACTGAATTATATTTTTCCATTGAAAGATTTAAATAATGGTTTACAAAGAGAGCAAAACACATGTATAACTCACCAAAAAAAAAAAAGAGGTATGACTTAAGACAATATATGTAAACACATTGAAATCGTTGAGATTAGGAAAACGCCAGTTAAAATAACAGAGACCATTTTCACCTTGCAGATTGGCAAGCCTTCAAAAGTTTAGCATATTCTTAGTTGGCAAGCCTATGAAGAAACAGGCACTCTTGTACATTGCTGATGGGAATGTGACATAGTACAACACTATGAGAATTTTGTAATATATAACAAAACTATCCCTGCATCCACCCTTCAACTTAACAGTTTAAATTCTAGGGATTTACCCTCCTGAATTACCTATACAAATATGGGATAATTTGAAATTTTTTGTGGTAGGATTATTAGTAATAACTGAATATTAGAAAAAAAATCCTGGCTCAGCACCCATAGCACAGTGGTTATGGCTCCAGCCACATACACCAAGGCTGCTAGGTACGAACCCGATCTGGGCCTGCAAAAACAACGATAACTGCAACAAAAAACAGCTGGATATGGTGGCAGGTGCCTGTAGTCCCAGCTACTTGGGAGGCTGAGGCAAGAGAATCGCTTAAGCCCAAGAGTTGGAGATTGCTGTGAGCTGTGACACCACAGCACTGTACCGTGAGGGCAACATAGTGAGACTCTGTCTCAAAAAAAAGAAAAAGAAAAAAATCCTTAATGTCTATAGGAGACTGATTGAATAGAATACTAAAAAGAATAAGGAAGATTTCTATGAGCTGATATGAAAAAATTTCCAGATATAAACTATACATATATATGGAAAATAGATCCCTTTTTTATTAGAATGGAAAAATGAAAAAGAAAATAGTTTAGTTTTGCAAAAGAGAAACATAGGAAGGCCTAAAATTTTAAAATGGTGTAAAAGCGATCCCTAAAATTGAATACAAATCAAAACAAATGAACCTAACACACTTGGAGCATAATCACCAAAAAATTAAGTAGCTTTTTAAAAAAATTGACACGTAATAATTATATATATTTACAGGTACAGAGTAGTGATATTTTGATAAATGTAATGATCAAATCAGAGTAATTAGCATATCCATCACCTCAAACATTTATCATTTCTTTGTGTTTGGAACGTGCAAATCCTGTCTGCTAGCTATTCAAAAAATATACATTTTTGTCCACTTTAGTCACAATAGGACAATAGGAATTATTCCTCCTCTCTAGGATAATTTTATAGCTATTCACTAACCATCTTCATTACCTCTCTACTCTCTACTACTATGAGATCAATTTTTTTAGCTTTCACATATGAGTGAGAATGTGCAGTATTCATCTTTTTGTGCCTGGCTTATTTCACTTAATATAATGTCTTCTGTACTCATCTATGTTGCCTCAAATGATTTCATTTTTTTATTTATGGCTGAATGGTATTCTCTTAGGTACAAATACTGTATTTCCTTTATGTATCTGTTGATGGACACAGGTGGATTCCCTATGTTGGCTATTGTAAATAGTGCTGCAATAGACATGGGAGTGCAGATACCTCGTGAACATACTGATTTTCTTTCCTTTTGATATATTCCCAGGAGTGAGATTGCTGGATCATCTGGTAGTTCTATTTTTAGATACTATTTTCCATAATGACTGTACTAATTTGCATTCCCACCAACAGTATATGAGAGTTCCTTTTCTCTTTTCCTTTGCCAGCATTTGTTATTTTTTGTCTTTCTGAGCAGGTGAGATGGCCCTTCATTATGTCTTGCATTTCCTTGATGATTCGTGGTACTGAATTTTTTTCATATACTATTTGGCCTATGTAGCTTTTAAACATATTTTTCTGACTGTATGAACCTAGAGGGACATATTCTGGGAACAAAAAAAGCAAAAAGGTCTTTAACAATACTTAGTAGACTTGTTGGCAGTGGTACCTGTGTAGTTGCCCTGAAATTTTTTGTTTATAATGTAGGATAGAGCAAATGAAGGATTATATTGTGTTTGGGGGAACCAAGGATTTTAGGACACATAAATAAAGAATGGTGAAAATTGAAAGATATACTTGGGTAATTAATTTTGAATTGGAGGTATTATGTGAATTCATAGATTTGAAAAGTTTTTTTTCCTATCTTTATCCATGGGCTTAGCTGCAGTAGTGCTCCCATAAGAGTAAGTATACCCAGTGCCTAGATTTTGTTTTCCAAATACTGTCATCCTACTAAAAGGAGCTCAGACTCCTTAAAAAATGCGTGATTTCAAAATATGGGGCAGAGAGGTCTGGGAACATCTTGTGTCATAAAGCAAGAAAATGCTCAAGAACTGATAAGAACATACCAAAAAGATGCAAGAGCCTGCTTGAAGGTTTTCAGCAGGCAAAATTTAGGATGATTGGAACATCAAAAATAATAATAATGGATTATAATACATTGGATGAAAGAGGATTAATGAGTACATAATGATATTTTAAACTTTAAATTTAAAAAAACTCACCCCAGTGTAAAGAGATAAAGGAGGGAAATGTGAAGTTGTTCTTTACAGAAGAGCGAAAGAGTTAAAATGTGGAATGCTAAAATTATAAAATTACTAATTTATGCTAATAAATGCAGGCAAGGATCATCATGGGATGTTAAAACCATTGCATAAAATGCTGTAGGTGAATAGGATGTTTTTCTGGTATCAAGTTGTCATCCTAGTAATTATTTGTTATTTGCAAAAAGAAAAATGATGCCTTTATAGTGGAGAGATCTAGCAGTTACATCCTTAACCGGATGATCAAATTTAGCATTACCTATAATGGACAAACTGACATGTGCCTCCTAAAGGGACATGGTAGGATGTACAATGTCACCTGAATAGTATTCCTGCCAAAAATAGTTAAATCTAATCACAGATATGAGTCAGACCAATCCAGAATGTGTATATTCTAAAAGACATCTGCTCTAGGTTTATAAATAGTGTCATTGTCGTAATAGACAGAAACAGCGCAGCCATACAAAATAAAGAGGAGACGGAAAAGACACTGCAGTCGTATTTGATGTGTACACCTTGACTGTGTCCTGAACTTATGTATACATTCTAAAGCTATCAGTTTGAGGGGCAGTTGGAGAAATTCGAAAATTGTCACAGTAACTTTCTTACTGATTGAATAGAATACTAAAAAGAATAAGGAAGATTTCTATGAGCTGATACGAAAAAAATTCCAGATATAAAATATACATATACATGGTACATTATATCAAAATGTATTATGTCAAAATGGATTTCACATTGTGACATCTGGCTTAAAAAAACACTGTAGCTTTGAAAGTCTATAGTTAATTACAGAGAGAACCAGTTAATAAAATTAGATTAGAATTTCATGAGATTATGTTGTGAATGTCAAGTTGTAGGTTAGCTATATGTTGCTGTCCAGTCTGCATCATATAAATGTAGAATGAGTGTGTAGTACTTCATGATTACATGTTATTAGTGCTATGCTAGGACCAAGAATGATTAAATAATTCATAGATAGTGGGGATTTAAACAATGCTATTTAATAAAATTTTCCATTTTGTTCCATGTTCTGTCCAGACATAACTTTTAAAACTTTTAACTCAAAGTAAGATATTGGTAATAGTTCTGGGGATAATCCTGAAGTATTTATTAGTAAAACAATTATCTTTATTTAGGAATAGCTATAGACATGCTTTTCTCAAAAGAATTTGAGGTCACACAAATGAGAACATAATAAAAAGAGTAAAAAAATTGAGAGAATAAAAACAAAATTCTAGTTGATTGCCATGCTGAATTGAGGATTAGTGTAATTGTGTGAAGTGTTTTTCAGTAATAAACTATGTAAGTCTTCAGAGAACAACTAGTATGATTCAGTTTTTTCCTGAATAGAATTCTTTCTTAAGAATTCATTTGGCATATTAAAAAACAACATGTGGTCCAAGTGTTAGCAGGCTTCGGTAATCCACCTTGTTGCAAAAACACAACATAGAATCCGGGACTGGAGGAGTGAATGACAAGAGTCCTTTTGATTTACTTTTGCTACATGATTGACTGAATGCTGTCATCCCCTGAGGAAATGGACCATTCCTGTTCTGTTTTGTTGGTTAAAGCAGGCTTTTAAGCATTGGGAAACCAGAAAAGCAAATTGTACAATTGACCTTTTATTTCTTTAATTGCCCTGTCTGTCCATCATTTTCACTGTGGTTAAATATTCTTCCATGAAAAATTAGTACTCATATTCTAGTGGTAAATTGGTGGCAAAGAATGTCATTCAGTGTCTAAAAAGATTACTGTGGTTGGGCTCTTATACATTGTAGCTATTCTCACATATTTAAAACTTACACTGTATAGTCACTTATATTAGACTGTTTAATAAAGATTAAATATGTGTGCATAAAATGAATACGTATCTTTATTTTAGACATTAGTGATAGCTTGTTTCTGTATGTATTTGACCAATCTTTGTTACTCAAGTCACCTGTTTTCCCAAGGTGATAATTAACGGTCTATCACTTAATAGGGATAAACTCTTTTATAGAAATGATATTCATACTCTATGTTATTATAATGATTAGGTTTACAAGTAAAGGTATTGAATGTATTTATAAGCCACCAATGCTAATGGTTTGCTTATTCTATCAAGTTAATTTTTTCAGATAACAAATAACTTAGTCATTTGAAATGAAAGTAAAGGATTAAGTAGCATGCAATGGAACTAACCTAAAAATACTTCTTGGAGGAAAAATTCTGCGTTAGCCTTGATTAAATAGTAAGTGTATGGTTTGGAGGAACTGGATCTTACTGGAACGGTGAATGCTAAGGATAGAAAGTTACTGAAGTACCAGGTGATATTCAGTCTCAAATATTTAACTGAGGAATTGGATTGGGGCTGCTATATGTTTTTTCTCCACTGAAATGTGAAGAAAAACAATTAAGTTGATAGGTCTTTTAAGTAATAATTATTGTCAATGAGTGCTAATTATGTTTTTTAAATGTATCAAATCACGTCGTCTTTCCCTACTATAGGTATTTCCCTTCGTCATAGGAAAGAAAGAGCTGACCCTATTTATGTGTGCACATTTCTATTCCTTTTTCTTTGACTCTTGGCATTGTATCACAGATTGTCAATTCAGAGACCCAGGAGTTATGCCAGGCCCAAAGGGAACATATATTGAGTGACTAGCAATGCAAGTGATCTTTCTCTGGTGATCTCCTCTTCATTTTGGTGATAAACTCTATGTCTTGTTCTTAGCTGAATTCTTGTTGGCACTCTTGACACCCAGGTAAATATATGCAGTACCTTATTTTAAAATGTGAATTATCAACTGTTAAAACAATCATAAATTATTAGGGACAGAACTTTGACTTAAAATATGTAACAGTAAGAAGTAATTCAACAGAAAATCAAGTTGTAACTACTAGGGTTTTTTTTTCTAATTCCAGAAAGTCTTGCCAGTTGCTTTTAAAAATGGTAAAATGTAAAAAAATTTTATATTAAAAGCTATTGCTAAGCCAAATTTTGAAATTCAGATATGGATAATCTTTTTTATATGGAGAAGATGTCTAGGTGACAACGAATTATTTAGGCAGGCTTTATCTGTGAATAGGCAAGAGAGACAGGAAAGGGGAATACGTAGAATCTAAAGGACATGGTGACAAGATAGTTATGCCTGTGACTGTTAGAGGAAGAAGTCCAGTAGTTAACTCTTCTGATCGTCTCCCATGTCATACTTGCTTGACAAAACAAGCAAGTTTATTCTGCTCACTTTTGTCTCTAAAATGTCTAGGTAACTTAATATATAGCTGGGTAAAAACAAAATGCTGACTAGGCCTCACGGTAAGTTTGTGAACTTCACTTTGGTACTCAATTCCTTATTCATTCCACCCCTTTTCTCTCCTCTCAATTCTCCGATATCTTTTCCCTCTCCTAATTATCAACTCATAATCTCTTACCCTTTTTCGTGAAGAAGGCACTTCCACAAGCTTCCACTACCACATATTCCTAACCATCAGCATTTGCTTTCATATATCCTCCATTCTTGCTTATTATCAATGATAGACAGCTCTCCACTACAATAGAGTCTGTTTCCTCTCATCTGTAAGGAGAAAATCTTAGCAAATCTCCCCTCTCTTCCATCATTAAGATCATTTGGTCATCTTTTTTCCTCCATTATAACTTTTTTTTTTTTTTTTTTGAGGCAGGATCTCATTTTCTTGCCCCTGGTAGAGTATTGTGACCTCATAGCTCATAGTAACCTCAAAACTCTTGGACTTAAACGATTCTCTTGCATCAGCCTCCCAAGTAGCTGGGACAACATGCACCCACCACAATGCCCAGCTATTTTTTAGAGATAGGGTCTCACTCTTGCTCAGGCTGGTCTCTAACTCACAAGGTCAAACGATCCACCTAGAGTGCTGGGATTATAGATGTGAGCCACTGTGCCCGGCCCTTATCATTATCTTTTATCATTTTCATCAGCCCACAACCATCCTCTATTATTTCTCCCATTTATTAAAAAAAAAAAATTAATAGATTTAGGGCATACAGGTGTTTTGTGACATGGATGAATTATATAGTGGTGACCACCTTGTTTAAAATTATACAGGTCTGGGCACAGTGGCTCACACCTGTAATCCCAGCCCTTTGGGAGGCCAGGGAGGGAGGAACTCTTGAGCCCAGGAGATGGAGGCTGCAGTAAGCCATGATCACACCACAGTGCTTCAGCCAGGGAGTCAGAGTGAGACTTTACCTCTAAAAATGAATACACAAACTTTGTTTATCATCCTGCCCCATTTTTCTCAATCCTTTCCTATTCTACTACTTGTCTCCATGACACTTTTCATTTTGTAACATACTATTAATACATAAGTCTACTTATTTATTAAATTAATTTATTGCCATTTCCCCTATTAGAAGAAAGTTCCTTGAGGATAGGGATTTTTGTCTGTTTTGTTTACCAGTATTTCCAGGTGCCTTGAATAGTGCTTGACACATAGAAGGTGCTTAATAAAGGCTTATGGGAATGAATAGGAGATACGAAGTGCTTGCTTTATAATTATTCTCTTTTAGAAGATGCATTCTGCTAGGTGGGAGCACTAGAGTTTGCTCCAGGAATGGGAAGAAAGCACTCTAACTGAAATTTTGCTTTTCTTGCTGACAGCCTATAGCTCACCTTTTGGTTCTGTAAAAGTAAGGATTACCATGCTCATATATCTTGTGTGTAGTGACAATCTGTTATTTAGGATTATAATATGCTTGAAAGATGGAAAGCATTTTTTTATGAATGCTGAGTGATTTGAATTATTAAAACCAACTCTATTTATTTTTAAATTATCCTATGACTCCAAAGCCTATTTTCACCATATTTTACTTTTGAAATGGTCTTTTAGTGCCACCTCTTGCTACTATTTAAAATTCAGTATAGTGAATTCTTATAATTGTATGTTGCCTCAGCATCCATTTTGATGGACTTTCTCATGCTATAAACAGTGTGCAGACACCTTTGACTGTTTCCAGTTCTCTGCCTTCCCAGTTTGTGGATATGTGGATCTGTCCACAAACAGCTAGGTGCAACCTACATGACACACACACACCCCTGAACTTTCATGTCCTGCTGGGATTGCAGGTGCAGTGACCACCTCTCAGTCAAAGGGCTTGGCAGACCTTACACCTGCTTGCTGTGAACCCACCAGTAAGAACTCCCCTTGGAAAAACCTGCTGGAGGAACCCTCTAGACCCTAAGCACAGCTTTGGCCAACAAGTCCCTCCTCCTCTCTCTCGACCTCCACTTGCTGGTTGACTGTGCTTGTGCCAGGAGGTTCCCCCCCTCTCGTTGGTACGTTGAGGGGTGACATCAGATTCTCTTTGGGATCTGTAAGTAATACACTGCTTACGTTACTTCATGTGTTATTGTGCTGCCTGCTCTGTTCTCACCTGACTGACATGTCCAAATCTAATTCTTTTCCTGGTTAGGGCGCTCCTAGAGAGTGGCTGTCCTGGCAGGAATAAACTGGACACAGATCACACAAGAGCTACCAAAGAACTTTTTTCCTGTATAAACAAGTTTCCTATGAGAGGGATGCCTGGTCTCAAGTCATACACTTAGATATTAGGTCAACCTCCAGAATAAAAACGTATCCCTTGAAAGACACACTGTGAACATCCCCAGCCTCCTGCCCTGCAGTTCTGCCAGGGTAGGGCTAGAATGTGCAGCTACCTTCCATGGAGAGACCTCAGGACTGTAATACCATCATACGGGCACACATTTGTGAAGTGAGAGAGTACAACCACAATTCCAAAGAGAACCCCTTTATCAGTTAACTGTTAAATAAACAGTTTCGTAATTTCCTCCTCTTAACTACTACTTCCTAGGGGTTACTTGAATCTAAGTTGGGGAAACAATGAACACAAAGAAATTTGTTTTCCAAAATTTACTTATCATCTTCTTCCACTGAGGTCACCAGATTAAAAATCAAAGCATAAACTAAAAAAACTGATCTCAAGAAGCTGAGTAACTGGTTTTTAGCACCTTATTGAGTATTAATTTACAGAGTATTAAAACCTCTGTAAATGTTCTTTATTGAATAAGTAAAATTTAACAGTAGATAGAGAACAAACTTACTTGTCATGCTGCAGATTACTGGTCTTCTTGGAGAAAGTCTAAAGCACAATGTGACAGTCCTAGTACTTGTCAGTAGAATTTTGTAGAATTGAGAAAGAAAGTTTATCTTAATAGAAGATTGAAAGTTAAGCAATCTGTGTAAGTTTCATAACATTTCTGACTCTCTTTTTCCTTGTCTTTCCCCTACAAGTCGCCCCTGGCTCTATGTAGGTCTTTCATAAGTATTTCTCCTTGTTGGCACTCAGTTTTTTCTCGAACTTTTCATGAGGATAATCTTTATGGGTTTGTTGCAGCACAGCAGTTGTCCATATTGATATTTCCTACAGTGTAATCTATAATGAGAAAAAAAAATTGGAAAATGCAGTGAAAATGTGTGACTCGGGGTGGAGTAAGATGGCAGCCGAGTAACAGCTTCCTTGCAGCTGGGCACGGTGAGACTGGGGAGAGAGGACATCAGGCATCTCTGGCAGGCGAGATCTGCCCAGAAACTTCCCTTTGGGGACACGGGGAGACAGTGTGAGGCTTCTGGATACCCTGAGGAAGGCAAAAGCGGCAGAGATTGGGCAAGTGGTTGCGTCTGTTCATTCAGTCTCATCCTGCTGGCGGCTGTGGGTGGGGCAACAGTGGGACTGCAGGCTGGAAAGGCCTTGTCTGTGAGCTGTTTGGGTTTCTTTGGACTTGGCACTCAGTTGAACTTGGGCAGGAGTGTGGGGGGTTTTGAGTGTTGTTTGGGGCCCCAGACTGGGCCACTGAGTCAGATGGAGCTCCCAGTGTTTGGTGGTGGGATGTGTGGAGCCATTGTGGGAGAACTGCCCTGGCAAGCTCCACCCTCAGGGTCACAGAACAAGCATGGGGTGGGAGCGAGTAATCTAATGACTGAGCAGCCTAAAGGCGGGGACTGAGACGCCTCGCAGCCTTAGCCCTCAGGGGCATAGGGTGAGACCGGTTTAGGCACACTGGGTAAGTGGATTGCCACTTAAGGAGTGATCCCAGCCACAGCGCTTTCCTGGGAAAGCCTCTGCTTAGCCCAAGTTAGTAATTTAAAGTGTCTTCTAAGCAGGCTGAGGAGGATTTAAGCTCTCCACCCTGCAGGGTTTAAGAAATCATTAGAAACACAGGGTCACTCCCTACAAAGATCCAGTAACAACAGAGTGATTCTGCCAGGGTCTGATCTGGGAGTGACACCTCCCCAACTCTGAGGACAGTCATAGGCAACAGTGAAAAGTAATCATGAGGCGGAATCAACAGAAAAACTCTGGCAGTATGAATAACCAGAGTAGATCAACTCCCCCAAGGAATGACAAGGTAGATGAAGCACAAGATCCCTTGCATAAGCAAATGGCTGAGATGTCAGAAGTTGAATTCAGAGTCTGGATAGCAACTAAGATCAG
>CAUYON010096225.1:0-12495 GCA_963573935.1 Arctocebus calabarensis
CACATTCTTCTTAGCAAAGTATCTCAAGAATGGAAGAAAAAGTATCCAATGTACTCAGCCCTACTATGAAGCTAATCTATAGCTTTCATAAGAAGGCTAAAACCCAGTTATAGCACAAGAAATGGGGAAAGGGGCAAGGGAAGGGAGGGGAGGGGGAGGCTGGGTGGAGGGAGGGTGATTGATGGGATCACACTTACAGTGCATCTTACAAGGGTACAAGTGAAAATTACTAAATGTAGAATATAAATGTCTTCATATAGTGATTAAAAGGCCTTGAAGGCTATGTTAAATAGTTCAATGAAAATATTTCAGTATATGTGTATGAAGTCAGCACATTGTGCCCCATAATTGCACCAATGTACACCATTATGATTTAATAAAAATAAAAAAAATAAAAAGGAAGGAAAAATTCATTCCACAGTGTCAGAGCTGGCCCATGTCTGCATGGACTCTGGCCTCATGCTCTCTTTGTCTCTGAGCTTTTATTATTTCCACCTAGTGAGAAAGGGCTGCATTATTTGAATTATCAACAGAGTGCTTGCTTCCACCCTGGGCCTGCCAGGGAGGTTTTCTCCTTTTATGGTCATGCTTGGGATGGTCAAGACATCATGGAACCACAGTGCTAATGACATGTTAATTTTCTGGAGGCATCTCGAGTTCTGGGGCCCTGTATTGAACAGGTGCCTCAAGCCAGTCCCATGAAAAGTCCCTTTGCGTGTGGCTCGCCTTTCTCCCCTCCTCCTACTCATATCTAACAGTCCTGCTTACTTTAACAGTTTGAATGTTTGTTCCCTAAAACCTCCATTGAAATTGATCCCCAACATTGAAGATGGGGCCTAATGGGAGGTTCCTGGGTCACAGGGGCACATCACTCACAGAAGTCTTGGTGCCATTCTCATGGTGGTGATTCAGTTCTCACTCACTCACGCATGGTGGTGAGTTGCCCTGAGAGCCAGTTGTTAAAAAGAGCCGGGCACCTCCCCACCCTCTCGCTTCCTTTCTCACTGTATGTTCTCTGCACAGATAGCTCCCCTTGGTTTCTGCCAAGAGGGGAAATAGCCTGAAGCCTTCACCAGAAGAAGATGGCAGTGTACAGCCTTCAGAAAGAGGAGCCAAATCTCTTTTCCTTATAAACTACCCAGTCTGAGGTATTTCCTCATACTAACACTGTACGGATCAAAGCATGTAGTAAAATGTGGTGAAGTGACATTCTGGGCCTTCAGCTGCTAGGTCATAGTAAGCCTTCCAATTTTTGCTCATGCTTCTGGGATGGCTAGCTCTGGGGGAGGCTAACTGCCATGGAAGAAATACTAACGTCCTTCTGCCAACATTTTCTAAGGAAGCTGAAGTCACACTTATGGGAAATTTGTGAGGAGAGAGAGAAACTCAAACAACCCCAGTGTAACAGACACCTGAGACCAGGAACCAAACACATGAGTAAAGAAGGCATCCTGGGCATACAGAGCCAAGCAAACATTATGTGAAGAAAAATCAAGAAAAGCAAGTGACATTCAGAATGAAGGACCCAGACACATGGTCAAGTTGAACCATGGCACCTGATCAAGATACCCTCTAGGACTCGCTCAGCCTGACTAACCTTTGCAGACATTTTTTTCTGACTGTAGAGCCCCATCTTCCCTTTTCTTAGAGCTGTGCTTTAGAAAACTTGCAAGTGTAAATTCTTTTTCCCTTTGAGATATAAATCTCCCAGCCTCTTGTTGTGGCTAAGAATGTCTTTCTCAGGACCGGAGGCCTTTCTTTTGAAATGTAACTATCAAAAAAGATGGTGCAACACGCTGTCTGGCAGAAAGTCTCTCCATTCCCGCAGAGCGCAGGAGCCTAACTTAGGGAACGCAGGTGCCTTAATCACTCTGACTTTCCTCCACTCTAACATTCTCCAATGTTTTTCCACTAGCTCATCCCAGCACTTAAAAACTTGCCCATCTTTTTATTTTCATGGAGTTGAGTTCGATCTCTTTTCCAAAATTATTGAAATAATTTTGAATAAAGTCTTTCTTGTCTGTTTAACTTGGAGTAGTGTAATTTTTGTTGGAAATGGCCAATTTAGTCATTTTTCCCCCCATTTAAGAATTCAGTTATGGAGGAGTAGGGACAAGTCATTCCTGTGGTGCCTGCTCTAATTCCCGGCTAACGAAATCATGCACAATTCAATGGGTATTATTATTATTATTATTTTTTTTTTTTGAGACAGAGCCTCAGACTGTCGCCCTGGATAGAGTGCTGCGAAGTCACAGCTCACAGCAACCTCCAATTCCTGGGCTCAAGCGAGTCTCCTGCCTCTGCCTCTCAAGTAGCTGGGACTACAGGCGCCCACCACAACGCCCGGCCATTTTTTAGTTGCAGCCACCATTGTTGTCTGGTGGGCCCGGGCTGGATTCGAACCCGCCAGCTCAGGTGTACATGACTGGCGCCTTAGCCTGTTGAGCCACAGGCGCCGAGCCTCAATGGGTATTATTTTATACCACGGGAGTTTTGGTGTAGTTTGTTACCAGCAATAGATAACTAGAAAATCTCTCTCTTTTCAAACTCATCTTAGAAAAAGTGCTACATATCTTATTGCTGAATACCACTACTATCACCTTCAACACACTCCTCTTGGGGAGCTAAGCATTGACACCAGTGCCTAGCGAACCCTTCAAAGCAATTGGCATTTTTTGTTTGATTGACCATCACGCTGTCTTTGCATGAGGTCTGACAATTATAAACTCATCCTAGAAAAAGTGCTACATGCCTTATTGTTGAAGATCAGTGTGGTCACTTCAATAGTACAATCCTTAGCCATCGACCTCCCTACATGTGCATATGAATAGACATATAGCTACATAAATACATACAGAAGAAATGTGTACATATATATAAATGACCACATCCATATACAAGCACATTGGTAATGTATATGGTTACACATCACATAGACACAGAGAGCAGCATAGTGAATAGTTATTACTGACATTCGTGAGCCTCAATTTCTAACTGCATTCAGCAGGGGCTAGAAGCATAAAGTTCATGTTACCACTTTGCTTTGGAACATGTTCTAGGGGTTTTGAGTATTTAGTTACTTGGAAGGACATGTGCATCTTCACCTTAGGAACTTTGACTATGAGTCTAATCATTCAAACTAAAGCATTATTAGATGCATAACTATTTTTTGTCTGCACTTAAGCAACTGTTATAAGTAACCATATTCCCAGACCCCTCTTGTAAAAGTGAGTTTGAGTGTACAACTCATAACAATTAGTATGCTTTTAAAGTAAATAAGTTATAGTCTGTTGAAATAATAAAAAAGCATGACTATGTAGGGCAAACAAAAACAAAACAATCTCCTCTGCAAAAGACCAGTACATGAAATGGCAATTTCAAATTGCAAGTTTAAAAGAGTAAATAATTTTTGTGAGCAGTAAGAGGCGTAGATCCTGTTTTAACCTATGTGTGGCTATCTGATTTGCCCAGCACCATTTATTGAAGAGGGATTCCTCCCACAGTGTATGGCATTGTCTGCTTTGTCAAAGATCAGACGGCAGCATGAGGATGATTTCACACCTGTATTTTCTGTTCTGATCCATTGTTGGAGACAGAGACATAAAAATATGTCTCTGTTTCTGTGACAGTGCCATATTGTTTTGGTTACTATATAGTTGCAGTATAGCTTGAAGTCTGATAAAGTGATGCCTCCTAACTTGTCTTTTTTTGTTTGGTTGCTTTGGTTATTCAGACTCTTTCTGGTTCCACGCAAAGCATAGAATTATTTTTTCTAGATCTGAAAAAAGTGATACTGATATTTTAATGGGGATGGTATTTAATCTGTAGATCACTTGGATAGTATAAACATTTTTAATAAGGTTGATTCTGCTGATCCATGAGCATGATATATTTTAACAGACTTAAACTTAAGGCATTAAACTGTAAGAATTCTAGGGGAAAAAAAGTTGGAAAAGCTCTTATAAATATCAGCCTGGGCAAAGAATTGATTAAGAAGACCCCAAAGGTAACCACAGAAACTGCAAAAATTAGCAAATTGAACCTGATAAAAACTTAAAAACTTCCACACAGCCAAAAAAATAGTCAATACAAAGAATAGACAATCTACAGAATAAGAGAAAATATTTGCATGCCGTACATGTGATAAAGGGTTGATAATCAGAATCTATAAAGAACTCAAGCAAATAAGCAATAAAAAAATCAAACAACCTCATAAAAAAGTGGGCAAAAGACATGAGCAGAAGCTTTTCAAAAGAAGACAGACTAATGGCCAATAAGCATATCAAAAAAATGCTCAGTGTCTCACATTGTCAGGGGAATAAAAATCAAAACCACCATGAGGTATCACCTAACTCCAGTGAGAATGGCTTTTATCAAAAAATCCCAGAACACCAAATGCTGGTGTGGATGCAGAGAAAAAGGAATGCTTACAAACTGTTGATTGGATTGCAAACTAGTCCGACGTCTATAGAAAGTCTTATGGAGATACCTCAAAGAACTAAAAGCTTATGTACCATTTGATCCAGCACTCCCACTATTGGGTATTTACTCAAAGAAGAAAAATTTATTTTATCAAAAGGACACATGCACTCCAACGTTTATTGCAGCACAGTTCACAACCACAAAGATGTGGAATTAACCTAAGTGCCCATCAATTAATGAGTGGATTAATAAAATGTGGTATATGTCTAGCATGGAATAATACTCAGCCTACAAAAATATGGTGAACTAATACCTTTTATAACAATCTGGATTGACCTAAGGAGATGATTCTAAATATCACCAGAATGGAAAAACAAATACCACATGTATTCATATTAAGTTTGAACTAATTGGTAAACACCCATGTGTACATTTGGTAGTAAAACTCAACAGAAAGCGAGCAGGTGGGAGAGGGCAGGAGGAGAGGGGTAAATTCACACCTACAGGGGACAAGGCACACCATCTGGGTTGAATTTTCACAATTTTTGTGAAAAGAAAGTTATTTATTATTGAAAGAAAACCTAGAATATTTGAATATAAAAGCAGTCTGATCTGATTCTAGTGGCAAGTTACTTTTGGGAAACTTGTTATGCATTGAGTCAGTTTTAATATTTCTGTTTGTCAGCTAAGCCCTACCAGTGGGTGTGTCCAGAGTTCCCTTTAGTGTCCTGCTCTAATATATTGCCTATGCTGGGAAAAAAAAATTACAATTTGTAATTTGAGTATAAGACAAGGTACTTCTTCTCAGGACGTTTTGGCTCAATCTGCCTGCTTGCCATTGAAAATTATAACATTTCATGTAAAAATATCTAAAGTGTGGCTTTTATCAGTTTATTTATTTTTCATCTACTACATGTTCATATCATACCTTATTAATAATTTTCCAGGCAATACAATGAAAGCTGCTATTTTATAATGTTTTCTGAAAAATATGTCCACAATCACATACACACATTCCACATATCTGTTTTTGAAAAGCAAGTATCACAAAAAAAAAGACTATTTCAATCCTGGCCCCATGGTGGGCCACAGCCCCCCAATGGTTGGGAATATTATGACGGGTGTTTGCAGAAGGAATACACAGGATCGATTACTTACTTCGACTGACTCAGGGTGGATTTGGAATCATTCAAGGCAGTTCCCCCTAAGAGTGGGAGGTGAAGTGATAAATTCCTTTCTGTGGCTGAAAGATTTACCCCCAAGCTTCAGAAACAGAGCAAGCTCTGTTTGGTGTAATAGGCTCTGATTGCATCACTTGTGCAGCAGGAAACTTCGGTGGGTGATTGCCCTAAGAATCAAAGTTCTTCCAAAGTCAACCTATGTGCATCACTTTCCGCTAATGATGACAACTGTGAAGGCACACAGAGGCCATTAGTGATTGCGTTATACCTTCGGCCCCCTTCTGTCAGTTTTATAATCTGTTCTAGAACTTAGGCGTTCTAGGTATGCCAACTCAAGGTGTGCCTTTCTTTATACTGAAAGAATGACAGAAGTAGTAGGAGATGGGATTTAGATTAGGCTTGAAAAAAAAACACCCTTTCTTATCAGGTAAAAAGAAAATTTAAAAAATATATTGAGATGTCTTTCTCAGAAGGATTTTGCCTGAGCTAACTCTTTCCGGAGGGAGTTCAAGTGACCCAGAGAACAGGTGCCTCATCGTGTGCCACAGGTACCTGAAATACATTCCAACCAAACAAAAGACAAAGTGTTCATTGAGCTCCAAGTCCTTGTCACCAGGAAGCTGGTCAGGGAGCTTTAGAATTTGATTCCTAGCACTTGCTGACAATTTTCAAACAACCGTTTTAGGAAGAGCACTTATACAATATTTCAAGTGTACTTGTAAATATACATGTTAAAACAAAGGTACATGGTTTTTGCATTCTGTTTCATTTTGGTGAGTGTTATCATTTTTTCCTCAATTCAGGCTTTGTATGAAGGTCTAATTTTCTGATCCAGTGGGTGTATCTGGAAGCTCTGAAGTTCTGGCTCCAAGAGAATATTAATGAAGTTACTTCATGCTTTTACACACCCATTTACAAAACTAACATTTGTTATATGAGAAAGGACTAGGTGTAAAAATAGCATCGAGTCACCACTTGAAAGAGAATAAGATACTAAAGGAGCAGGTCACATAGAGAAGAAAATAAAATAAAACCCTATCCTGGATATCAGGAAGTGTCCTTCGGGAAAGTGACTTAAGAAATGAGCAGGTGACTCATGAGAATGAAGTGTGGGAATGTGCTGAGTGAGTTCCTAGATTGGAGACAGTGGGGGAAGCTGTTGGTTGGTGAATGATGGAAAAAAAAGAAAATCTGCAAAGTTTTATTTTATAAAATAAATTAAGGAAGTTTACAGATTTTTTTCCCTTCTACCAAAGAGTTTAGACATACAGGAGTTAAATTTTCCTTGAAATTTTTGAAGACTTTACCCATACATTTGTCTGAGCCAAATATTTTTAAAGTACAAGTAAGAACAAGTGGCCAGACCTGCTTGGTCAGGGTTAGTGTGTTTCTTTCTTTCTTTCTTTATTGCATGACTCATACAGGATACTTAATGGAGCAGGGTTTACCAAAGTAACTCAGGGAAGGAGAGGAGTGGCCGTGTTTAGACCCCCATTGCCCATTGCGTTCTAGGTCAGTCCCAGAAATATATCCAAGTCAGAGCCAAACTTTGGCAATGGGCCCTGTTTAACCAAAGATGTTCTACCCTGCTTTCTGGCATGATGGGGAACTGTGCTATGAAAATAGGACAAGCAGTAACCTTTGCTGGGGTCCCCATCCTGCTAGGTCAGCATTAGGATTTGAGGGAGAATCTAGCTGCTCCCAGGTCAGATGTCTGAGATTCTGGGATTCTAATAGTATATTGACAGCTATGGGGAGAGGCAAGGTATGGCCAAGTGTCACATGTTGGCTCCTGATTGCAGGCAGCAGCCCTCCCTTGACATGGTGGGGAGAGAGGGTTGGATTCTAAGTCTTGCCCTTGGTGAATTTGATTATCTCAACTTCTCTGGGCCAAGTTCTTTCAATGACCAGGCCACAACAGGTCAGTACTGCCTTGAGATCTCAGAATTAATTAGCGTTCTGAGCTCAAAAAACATTGGACTGAGTTAAAAAGGCATCTTACTATAGCATTTTATGAAGTTCTGACATGTTCACGTAAGGAACATTGTTCTCACTTCCACGGTAAATTTCCAGTGGTAAAAGAGCCCCTCAGTTGTTAAAGAGGAAAGTATGATCGGGAAAGTTGCTCAAATTTCTCTGAATGCTCACCTAGCATCTCTTTTATGGAAATTTCTTGGAATTAGTGTTAATTAGACAAAATTTGAGTAATGCCACTTTATATCTGTCAAATCTATATAGTTATATTTGTTTTTAGGATTATATCAAATGCTTCTTCATTTAAACCTATAATATTTAAGTCCCATTTAGTAGTTAATGGTTTGAATTCTACTTTTTATGTTATTACCTTTATTCTTGTTTCTACTTACTCTTTGGAAATACTTTCCTAGTCTAACTGGTTCATGCTTTTCTTTTAAATCTTTGTTTGTTTGTTTGTTTGTTTGTTTGAGATGGAGTCTCACTCTGTTTTCCTGGGGTTGAGCGCCATGGTGCCATAGCTCACAGCAACCTCAAACTCTTGGGCTCAAGTGATTCTCTTGCCTCAGCTTCCCAAGTAGCTGGGACTACAGGCGCCCGCCACAACACCTGGCTATTTTTTTTAGAGACAGGTGTCTCTCTTCCTGCTCAGGCTGGTCTCGAATTCCCAAGCTCAGGCAATCCACCTGGCCTCCCAGAGTGCTAGTCCCTTAGCCAAAGAGCCCGGCCTCTTTTCTGTTTAACCTTGATGAGTCAATGGTGTCTTCTAACAGTGGGTTTTATGTTTCTATATGTCTTTGATCCTTTTCCATAAACACCTAATATTGAGGTCGTTGTAAATTCACAAACAGTTTAAGAGAGATCTCCTGTATCTATTTCCCCAATGGCAACATTTGCAAAATTATAATACAATTTCACATGCAAAATACTGACATTGCTACAGTCAAGATACAGAATGTTTCCATCACCAGATGTGTTGTATTATATGGTCACACCCTCTTCTCCTCTTCTTTTACCTCTTTCTTAATTTCTGTCAACTACTCTCTGTTCTCTATTTCTGTAATTTTTTTTATTACTACAAAGATGTCATATGAATGGAATCACATGTAACCTTTCGGGATCATATTTTTTCCTCTCAACATAATTCACTGGAGACTCATTCCGGTTGTTACATGTATCAAAAATTCATTCCTTTGTATTACTGAGTAGTATTCCACTGTATTGATGTTTGTTTAAATATCCCCTTATCAAAGTATGTGAGAGTTGTTCCTAGTTGCTAGCTATTATGAATAAAGCTGCTATAAACATTTGTATACCAGTTTTGTATGAGCATAAATCTTCATTTCTCTGGGATGAATGCCCAGGAATATAATTGCAGAGGTGTATGGTTATTGCATGTTTAGGGTTTTTTTTTAAGATTAACATAGATTTTAGTTGGTACAATGATAATGTCCACATTATCCTTTCTATACATAACCAACAAATTATAAATAAGATTCTTTTCTGTACCATTTTCAAAATCCAGTTTTGTATTTTATACTTAAGCACATCTCTATTTAGACTTTTCAAAGGGCTGCATCTCAAGTACGCAATAGCTACTTACAGTCAATGGCGATGATATTGGACCACACAGGTCTAATCTCTCTTCACTTCTCTGAAAACAGAGTTCTAATCAAAATATTTCCTGTCTCAAAACCTTTAATCAGCCAAATGTGGTGGCTCATGCATGCAATAACTACATTTTGGGAGGCCAAAGTGGGAGGATTGCTTGAGGCCAGGAGTTCAAGACCAGCTTGAGCAATGTAGTGGGACCCCAAGTCTACAAAAACCTAGAAATTACCTGGATGTGTAGCACACACCTGTAGTACTTGTGGGACTGAGGTGAGAGGGTCGCTTGAGTCCAGAGATTGCAGTGAACGACGATGACTGCACTCCAGCCCAGGTGACAGAGCAAGACCCTGTTTCTAAAAAGAAAAAAAAAACTTTCAATGATTCCATATTGCCTACCAATTTACTCTTATCTTAGCATTTCAGATTCTACACCAAATAAGCACTGCCCTGTCTTTACAGCTGCATCTTCACTGTCTCACACATGAACCTCATTCTCCAAGCAACTAGATTTCGTGATGTCTCCAGATCATATATGCTTATCACCCTCAGAACTTCTTACTCATTTTGCGTCTTAGTTAACATTAGTTGGATGCCAATTATATGCCAACGAATGTGCTGTACTCTTTGTGCATTAGAATTTAATTCTCACAACAGTATGAGGTAGATACAACTCTTATCCTCATTTTACAGAGGAGAAATTAAAGTTCTGAGAGGCCATATAACTTGTTTAAGAGGACAGAACTGTTTGCTGACCTGGGATTGAACCTAGTTTTGAAAATAATGTTTTCCAAAAAAACCCCAAAAAACAAAAAAGCACTTTCCCAACAGTCTTATCTTGCCTCTCTGGAATTTCCTTCCCACATTTCTGGCTCTTTTTTTTTTTTTTAATGTAAGGAGGGTAACCATGATTAAGTTACATTATGTGCATTTGTTAGGCAAAGTCCAAGTTATAATTGAGACCTTCACTCAGGAGGTGTGCCATGTACCCTTATTGTACCTATTAGGTGGGAGTTTATCCAACCCCATCCTACTTCTTCCCTCCCCCTTTCTTGAATTTAATAGTGCTTTTCTTTTGCGTGGGCATGTAATTGTTCATATCCTATTGTTTCATAATAGTATTGAGTACACTGAGTGCTTGCTTTTCCCTTCTTGTGACATTTTACTTAGGAGAATGTTTTCCTAATCCTTCCAGTTAAATACAAAATATGTAACGTCTCCATCATTTTTTATGACTGAATAGTATTCCATGGTATACGTATACCACAGTTTATTTATCCATGGGTTGAAGGGCACATGGGTTGATTCCACATCTTTGTGATTGTGAATTGAGCTGTGATAAACATTTGAGTGCAAATTTCTTTATGATAAAATGATTTTTTTTCTTCTGGGTAGATACCTATTAAAGAGATTGTGGGATCAGATGAAAGCTTACTTTTAGCTCTTTGAGGATTCTCCACTCTGCTTTCTAAAAAGGCTCTATCAGTTTGCAATCCCACCGACCATGTGTAAATACTTCCCTCTCTCTGCACCCATGCCAGAATCTGCAGCTTCAGGACTTTGTGATTTGAGATATTCTCATGGGTGTTAGATGATGAGTCTCAAGGTGGTTTTGATTTGCATTTCTCTGAAGATTAGGGATGATGAGCACTTTTTCATGTGTTTATTGGCCATTCATGTGTCTTTCTGGGTGAAAGTTCTGTTCATGTCTCTTGCCTAGTGATAAATGGGGTTGTTTGCTCTTTTCTTGTTGATTAATTTTGAGTTCTCTGTAGATTTTGGTTATTAGCCCTTTACCAGAGAAATTCAGCTCCTTCTTCATGGCCCATCTCAGAAAATATCTCTTTCAGAAGAACCTTTCCTTATCCCCAGCTAGATGTCACTTTAAAAGTTGTTTCTAACTTGAGATTTATTTATTTTTTAAAAATGACCATGGGTACATAATAGTTGTATATCTTTGTATGGTACATGTGATGTTTTGATACAGACATATGGGATAAATCAAATCTGCATAATTGGAGTATCTATCACTTCAGGTATTTATAATTTCTCTGTGTTAGGAAGATTCTAATTCTACTCTTTTAGTTATTTTAAATTATATCCTAATTTATTGCTGATTGTAGTCACTTTATTAGGCTATCAAATATTGTTAATTCTAAGTATTATTTTTGTACATGTTTAGATTTTTGTTTTGTTTTAAATAAATGAACAAACACCAAACTCTTTTCCAGAGTGGATGTACCATTTTACCTTCTCACAATCAATGTATGAGCTTGGACAATTAAGTTTCATCATAGAAAAAGTGCTACCCATCTCATTACTGACTGTCACCAGGGTCGCCAGATGGCCAAGGGGAGTACTTCCAAGGTGACGGTAGTGATATTCAGCAATGAGGCATACAACACTTTTTTTAGGATGATTTCACAAACTTAATTGTCCAACTTCATATTAATGACCCAGTTTTTCTGTGTGTCCTCACTAGCCTTTAGTGGTGATGCTCTTTTATATTTTAGCAATTCTGATACATGTGTAGTGATAACTTGTTATACTTTAATTTGCATTACTTTAAGGACTAATGATGTTGAACATATTTTAATATGCTTACTTGCCATGTTTCTGTCTTCTTCAGAGAAAGGTCTTTTTGTGTCTTTTTACTATTTTCTAATTGTATTGTTTCTTTTTTTTTTTTTAACTGTTGAGTTTGAGTATGTGTTCTGTATGTATACAAAATGTTAGTCTTTTGTTGCAAAAGTGATTTTCTCCCTCTCTGTAACTTGTCTTTTCATCCTCTTGGTAGGTGTTTTATAAGACAAATATTTTCAGTTTTGATGAAGTGAAATTTTTAAATTTTTCTTGTTCTGAATTATGATTTTGATATCAAACAAAAACATCCTTTGCCTAGTTTTAGATCCCAAAGATTTTATTCTAAACATTTTATATTTTATACTTAAGTACATGATCCATTTTGAGTTAATTTTTGTATAAAGTATGAGATTTAGGCCAAGAGATTTTTTGTTGTGCTTAGTCTTATTTTTACTTGTAAGTGTTTGCATATGGATGTCCAGTTATTCCAGAACCATTTGTTGAAAACTACTGTTTCATGCCCTGGTCTGGATGTCTTCACACCAGAATTTTATGAAACTTTTAAGAAGAGCTTATTCCTATATTACAGAAATTATTCCAAAAAATTGAGGCAGAAGGAATCTTCGCCAATACGTCCTATGAAATGAATATCACCTTGATACCCAAAACAGGTAAAGACCCAACTAAAAAGGAGAATTTCAGACCAATTTCACTAATGAATATTGAT
>CAUYON010096226.1:0-42010 GCA_963573935.1 Arctocebus calabarensis
AAGCCTCACGCTGTCTCCCTGTGTCCCCAAAGGGAAGTTTCTGGGCAGATCCCGCCTGGCAGAGATGCCTGAAGTCCTCTCTCCCCAGTCTCACTGTGCCCAGCTGCAAGGAAGCTGTTACTCGTCCGCCATCTTGCTCCACCGACCTGTGGCTCAATTCTTTTTAAGTTAATATCCATTTCAGCAAGCCATAAAAATCCTTCATACTTATACATACATATGTACACACAATATATCAATAAATTATGTAAATAATTAAGAAGCACTTCAGAACTGCCCCACATACTAAGCGTATTCTTCTTCCCTGTTTCTGTTTTCCATTATTATATTTTATGTTTATATGTTTTTATGTCTTTATATTTTGTATGCACTATGATACTGGATTTTCCTCTCTCCATGTATTTATTTCCTTCTTTCCATTGGAAAATTTCTTTCTTTCCTTGTGTTGAATGCGGGGCTCCTTCTTACTAAGGAACGCTTCTTGGTAGGAGAACCACGGAGACCGTGACCTCTAGTCATCCTGCCAGTGGACGTGCAAAGTCCACAACAACCACAGACCTGTGCTCCCAACACTGAAAGTGACCTCACTTTTCTTGTCTACTATTTGAAAGACAGAACCAGATGTAAATCATCTTGTCATAAATTCTGTAAAATTGGGACTAGATTCATTTCTGGTGATATTTTAATTAGGAGCAAAATTTCAAGGAGGCCATTTGTCAAAATATATAATGAAAAATTTTAAACATGAGAATATTTTTCAACCCCCAAAGAAATATAGACAAATCATACAGTAATATACTAGTGATTCAATGTAATGTATAATAAAACATTCTAGATGATCTAAATTTCAGTAACAATGGAATTTTTAATTAAATTAATATTCATGAACTAGAATATCAAAGAATTATTAAAGTTATAGTATCTGTAAAATATTCAATGGTATAAAAATCCTCCACCATATAATAATGAGTTGAAATACAGCTGTGCAGTGTGGTGCCTATGGCTCAGTGACTAGGGCACAGGCCCCATATACCAATAGTGGCAGGTTCAAACCTGGCCTCAGCCAAACTGCAATAAAAAAAACCAGCTAGGTGTTGTGGTGAGCGCCTGTAGTCCCAGTTACTCAGGAGGCTGAGGTAAGAGAATCGCCTAAGCCCAAGAGCTGGAGGTTGCTGTGAGCTGTGACACCACAACACTCTACCAAGGGTGATAAAGTGAGACTCTGTCTCTAAAAATATAAAATAAAATAAATGAAATACATTTGGGGCAATATTTGCATAGAAAATGGGGGGAAAGGAATCCAACCAATTATTGAAAGAGCTTATCTCTAGGGCTTGGGGTGTTGTGGGTGTTGTGTTATTTCCATGTTTGTTTGCTCTGTGCTGTGCGGCTGTATCCACCATGCATGTGGATTCTTTATGTGGATGCATGTTGGAGCAATATTATGTGAGGCTGGGTTCTCAGCTAACACTACTCTGCCTCCCAGGCAGTATTAGCAGCATCCAGAGACTTCTTATTTTAGTTACTGTGAACAAGGCAGGGACACATTGCTGATGTCAGACATCTGATGGGCTCAGACACCAGACCAACTGGTCCTGAATTCTGAGTCTATCACTTAACAGCTATGTGACTTCAGGTGCACTGCTTAGCCTGTTGGTGACTCAGTTTCCACTTCTGGCCATGGAGATAATAACAATATCTATCTCATGGGGAAGTTGTGGGGGTGAATGGATTAATAAATGCAAGCGTTCAGAATAAAGCAGGACTCCGTCAGCACTAAGCAAGCGTCCATGAGCACCACTGTCAGGAGCCTCCCTGCAACACTTCATCTCAACATCGAGGAGACACAAAGAACATAGGAACAATAATCCAGACACTCACAATAATTAACTGATAATTTTTTCTTAAGTTCTTCACACCTTTTCTCAAAAACTTAAATAGTATAAACATAAATAACATACCATCAATTAATTGTGTTTTATTTCCTTTCCTACTCATACCTTATCCTTCTCATCACAGATGACCTAATCAAGAATTTTGTGTGCATTTTTCTGGTCTGCTATTTTAGATTTATAACAACTGTATGTCCCCATAAGCTAACTAGAGAAAGATAATCTATCATCTAATTACAATGTATATCTTAAGATATTCAAATCATTTCTTATTACTTATCTAAGTTTATTGTTTCTGCCTTCCTTCAAAACAAGGCAAGGACCTAGCATGGTTAACCACCTTATAAAGCCACCTCTTCCATTATATTGCCATTCCTGCATTTGAAGCAAACGTAAGTGATACTTTTATAATCAATAATTAATTACACTATTAATATAACTTATCAGTATCTTTGTCTCTGTTACTTTTATTTCATTTCTCCCTTTTGAAATATTTTTCTTTTTTTAAAATAGAATCTCACTCTGTCACCTTGAGTAAGAGTGCCCTGGCGTCATCATAGCTCATGGCAACCTCACACTCTTGGGCTCAAGTAATCCTTTTGCTTCAGCCTCCCAAGCAGCTGGACCCACCTCAGTGTCCCCCTGTTTTTAGAGATGGGGTCTCACTCTTGCTCAGGCTGGTCTCAGACTCCTGAGCTCAAGTAATCCACCCGCCTCAGCCTCCTCTTTGCTGGGAATATAAGAGTGAGCCAACATGCCCAACCCCTTAAAGTATTTTCTTAATGAATGAATGATTTAGTAATTTTTTTACTCCTTTGGGGTAGGGCCCATGGATGGTTAACTCTTACTATCTTTACACACCCAGGATTGTCCTTATTTAGCTCTCATACTTTGATAATAGATTAAATACATATGAAAAACTAGGTCCAACATTATTTTCCCTCAGAACTTTGAATTTTTTTATAATTTTCCACCACATATTGTTGAGGAGATGCCCAATGTCAAAGTAGTTATTCACATACGTAATTATGAGTTCCTTCTTTTGGAACTCTGTCATGTTTTATGATTTTTCTATTTAGAATTCACTTTATGTAATTTTTCTAAAATACATCTAATATGAATTTACTTTGTTTATTCTCATCACCAGTGGATAGATGCCGAATGTCTGAAAACTGTGGAAAATACGTGACTATGAGATATGACAAATAAATTTGTGAACTCATCCTAGAAGAAGCTACAGACCTCTATGCTGAATATCAGAATATCATTTCCGTCATCTCCCGGGAAACTATTGCATTCACACCGGCACCTAGTCCACCCTCCAAAGCAAGTGTAAATCTCTTTTTCTACAATAACCATCAGAGCGGGTGCCATAGAAGTTCTGACAATTACGTGTTTGAACTTGGGACCACGTGCTCGTGTTGGCAGCCCAGTATGGACAACTCGATGGGGGCTCATGACCCCATGCACCAATGGCTCACAGCTGTGTCCTGTCCACGTGTGGTGGGGTCTTCCCGAGTGACGTTCATCATTACTGCTGCATGTTTTTCTGTGCCATATGATATCATATTTAATTGTCTGTCCCCATATTTTCGCTTTAAACATCACCTCTCTGCCATGGCTTTGTCTTTGCTCTTTGTGACTTTTCTTCCTTCTGTAATGTATTAACATCAATGTCCTCATTTTCACCAATTCTCTCTTCAACTACGTCTAGTCAACAATTTATCTTTTCTATCAAGTTTTTTCTTTTTTGGAATTTGTTTTTTATTTTAAAAAGTTTATTTGTAAATAATTTCAAGCTTATAGAAAACTTGCAAGAATAAAAATAGTATACATCTGTATACATTTTAACTAGATTCACTCATGTAAACATTTGACTTCATTTTTTGTGACTATATATCTTCTCTGCACACACACACAAACACACACATACACTCACACTCAAGCATTTTTCTGAACCATTTGAGGGTAAGTTACATACATATGGGCCTTTACCCTTAAACACTTCAGTGTGTATTTCCTGAGAATAGGGAGAGCCTCTTACTTAATCACAATAGAGTTATCAATTTCCATCAGTTTAATATTGATACAATACATTTATTTAATCTTTTGTTCTCATTCTAATTTTGTCAACTGATGAATAATGCCCTTCATGGCCTCTTTTGAAGCTGGAGGAGAGATTTGTGATTTCCTCTTCCCCTCCAACTCCACTTAACTAAGGAGAAAGGTATTGTAAATAAAACGAAACAAAGGTTCCCATACGACAGCATTAAAAATATTGTCATTGGCATCTTAGAAGGGTACAGGTGAAACTTACTAAATGCAGAATATAAAGGTCTTAACACTATAACTAAGAAAATGCCATAAAGGCTATGTTGACCAGTTTGATGAAAATATTTCAGATTGTATATGAGATCAACACATTGTACCCCATGATTGCATTAATACACACATCTATGATTTAATGAAAAACAATATTGTCATTGATTATAAGTTCAGAATGAGAATTTAATGGAGCCTGAGCTTGGAGTCTTGTGCTGAGAATGATTATGGCACTACTCATAAATTCCATATCTATCCATGTGTACATACATAAAGTAGGCTGCCAAATCTGGGAGATTTTTAAAACTCTGACTTCCTTTTAAAGCGGGGAATGAGGGATAACTTGAAGTCTTTTTTGGAATTTAAGGTCTATATTTTGCTCTTAGGATTTTATTCATTTTTTTATTTATTTTTAATTCTAGAATTTTTCCTTGATTACTTTCCTGTAAACGTATTGCATGTTCCTTTCAGATTTACCTCTTCATGTGTTCATCTTTTGAGTAATTGAAGAATAGCTTTTCAAAAATATTTCCAGATTATTCCATCATTCCCATTTTTTGTTTGTTTGATTTTGGTTTTGTTACCTCTTCAGCTTCTCATTTTTCTCATGTGTAATGAAATGTGCTATGAAAACTCAAAACCAGCAAGGGCTCCTCTTGCCTCCGTGCAGAAGCAGATCTGAAATTGGCAGCTTTGATCTGAGCTCTCAATGGCCCAGGATTTGTGCTCAGGACCTGTGGGTCTCCCCAACTCCCAGGTTTGGGTCTTGATGTGTTTTCCTTCTGTGTACGTAAGCAGTTTATTTGTAGGCTTAGTTCTGGGGTTTATAGCTTTTTAAAGCCCTTTTTATGGGACCTCTCTCTATTCCACATGATTCAATTACTTTTCATTTTTTCTATTTCTGTTTGTAAAACCCAATCAGCCTGTGCTTTCATTCTGTTTTCATACTGTGTATTAAGAAGTTTTCTCTCTCTCCTGTTTCTCCATCTCCTCCCTTTTCTCCTTACTTCTTTCTTGCAATACCTTTTCATTATTATTATTGTCATTTTGTTAAAGCCATTAGTTTCAATCAGGGCTTGTGCTTTCTGTGTTGTGAAACACTCACTGGTGTGCAGACTCTCACGGGACACGTGCATTCTGAAGTCAGCACGGGATCTGGGACGCTCACTAGCGGGGAAAATCTCAAAGTACACATGAATCCTGAAGTCAGCACGGGATCTGGGATGCTCACTAGTGGGGAAAATCTCAGAGTACACATGAATCCTGAAGTCAGCACGGGATTTGGGATGCTCACCAGCAGGGAAATCTCACAGGACACGTGCACACTGAAGTCAGCATGCTGTTTGGCTGTTTTCATTTTCCTCCCTCACTCTGACAAATATTTGGATGTTGTTTCTCCTTGATCTCCGTTGTCTTTCATGATCTGGGGCCAATGCGGCTGATTCCAAGCTCACCCCTCGGCTCTTGCTCAGTTCATTATGGCCAATTACTCTGGCCTGGCTGAACAGGCTCCTCTTCATACCATACAATTAGACTTCACTTTTTAGCTTTTCCCTCCGTTTTATCCTCTGTCTCATGTTGGATGGTCATATGCACAGTAGGGACTGGTCGGAGAGTGTGGACTCATCAGTTAAAAATGACATACTTTTAAAAATATATGTTTTAATACCCTCTGGTGTTGGCTTAGAGCTTTAGCATTATTGTCTTTAAATGATTCTGAGCTCGTTTACTGCTCACAGGAGAGAAAAGCTAAGGAATGCAGTCTAATTGTGCTGCCCTGCCATTGCATGGGTGGCACTGGACCCCCAGCACTGGCCTCATGGGCCACTCTGTGGACCCCCTGGGGTATTGGCCTCATTGACCACACTGGACTCCCGGGCACTGACCTCACTGGCCTCACTGGACCCCTGGACACTGTCCTCACTGCCCTCACTGCACCCCAGGCACTGTCCTCACTGGCCTCACTGGACCCCTGGACACTGGACTCACTGCCCTCACTGGACCCCTGGACACTGGACTCACTCCCCTCACTGGACCCCGGGCACTGTCCACACTGGCCATGCTAGAGCCCAGGCACTATCCTCACTGGTCTCCCTGGACCCCAGGCACTGTCCTCACTACACTCACTGGACCCCGGACACTGGCCTCACTGCCCTCACTGGACCCCGGGCACTGGCCTCACTGGACCCCTGGACACTGTCCTCACTGCACTCACTGGACCCTGGACACTAGCCTCACTGACCTCCCTGGACCCCGGGAGGTCCCTAACCCTAACCCTCAATGGCCTCCCTGGACCCCAGGCACTGTCCTCACTGCACTCACTGGACCCCGGACACTGGCCTCACTGACCTCCCTGGACCCCGGGCACTGTCCTCACTGACTCAGTGCTCGGCTTCATCAGCTGCATTTGCCCTTGTAGGTGGAAGATGCTGCGTCTGTTACTAAATCGTGTTTCTTTTTTTTTTTCCTAATCCTTCAGCACGTCCTTACCTACTAGAAGATCAAGTTCAGTTAACCCCTCAAGGCTCTTTAAAATCTTCTCACATCATTTTCTAATTCTGCTTTGACACCAGTCACTGTCCCATGGATTTCCCTTCTTGATTCATTTTGGAGTCTTGTCCCGAAAGTCCTTTTCCTTTTTTTTTCCATATGAACCCAGATAGGAATAGGAGCCAGGAGACCACATTGACCTACTGTGTGTTTCAGGGATGCTCTTGGCTAATACAAATCTGCGTCTCTTGTGTGTAAATTGGGGTGAGAATTTTCACCACTTTCTGCCAGAGCCAGGGAGAAATGTAGGGTACCCTTCTTCAGTGTAAGGGGATCCCACAAGCTCCTTTATCTGCTCCTTTAAGCCACCTCATTCATAATTATGCACCAAACTATTCTTCACCAAATTATTAAACAAATGTCCCACAACATCCACTGCCACTAGTGTTGTTTGCATCTAGACCATGGAGTTGCCCGTATTTTCTCTATCTGCTCTTATTCATTTAATTCAATTGTCTTTTAAACCTGATGTACTTAGTCATGAAAACTTACTTATGGTAAGTGTTTTTTTAATCCAGTGTTAATTTCTATTTGTCTGTTGTTAACAAAATCTTTTTCTCACCATTGATTTATTCATCAACTCTGCCCTCAGAAATTTAATTTTGTTCTTCCTGCTTTCATCCCTTAATAGATATTTCAGCGACAATGGATAATGGGGAAACTATCTGGTTTTTATTTGGCAGACCATAGTCTGAGATGCGGGATTCCAAACATCCTGCCCTTGCACAGGGCCCTCAACTTCACTCTCCATGTCCCTACATGAGCACTTAGCTCCTAAGGGCACTTTCCACCTGGCTGCTCCCATCCGACATGGGCAGCATTCAGTGCTATAGCTAAAATTCCCTCTTCAGCATCCAGTGACATCCTACCTATTTGAGAAGCTTACCTATGCATTTATAAATAAATGAACAAATTGCACTGAGCATTTGTGTGAGTACATACCTAGAAATATATTCACAGTAGAACTTTTCCCCCAGAAGCATAGTTGCTACGTGGCTGGACCCAGATATCTCTAAGCCTAAATCCAGATGGGGTCCAGCCTGGAGAGAGGGATCATTCTTAGGAGGGAACACCACGTTCACAAGGACAGCTGGAAGGAAGTCTGGCTTTTGGAGAAACAGGCACTCAGTTGAGATGAAGAGAGGTGAATGGAAGTGACAAAGCTCGACTGTAACCCAGAGCAAGACCGCAGGGCTCTGCAAGAATAAGGAGGGCAGGTAACATTGTGAGAGTGTAGGGGTGAGCTGAAAACCAGAAAGCTGACTTTGTAGACAGATGTGTCAACATGAACGGATGGGAGGGAATACTGAATTTGAGCCAGAGAGGACACCTAAGGCATATTTAAGATAGTCTAAGGAAGAAACCAAGATAAAAACTCTAGCATGTGCCTTGAGAACCGTGGACAATCAAGGCTTTATAGTCAGAAACCGGCTACTGTTACCAATGGGTGGCAGAAAGGGTCCAGAGGACGTTAGGGAAGGAGACGTGATGGGGAGTAGAGAGAAGGCTCTGGATGGCTGTGTGTGCTGATGGCCGGGGTCTGAGCAATTCCAGTTCTGGACGCATGCCAGTCAGTTCTTAACAAGGTGACCTGCTGTACTCGCGAAGACACCAAAGTTAAAACTAGAAACCCAGGTTTAAAGTGAACACTGCTGCCATGTTGGTCATGAGAGGGCTGACGTGCTGTGGGCTTCTGTCCCCAGAATCGGAGATGCTGTTGGCCTCTTCCCCGACCCGTGGTCTCCCCAGACCTTGTGCTGCCCTCCAGACTAAGAATAAACCCTCCTCCTCATTCTTTCTGATCTACTGCAGGTGTTTGAACGCTTAGGTTACGTAATACAAAAGCAAATTTAAAGGGTATAAAACCGACCTGACTGAAGATGGCAGCCCATTAGCAGCTTCTGTGCAGCTGGGCGCAGTGAGAGTGGGGAGAGAGGACCCCAGGCATCTCTGGCCGGTGGGTTTCGCCCAGTCCCCATCTCATACAGCCATATCAACTTTGTCATTAACATCTCATACCTCAGAAGATCATCTGTTGCCCGGTCATTACTTAGCAAGATATATATACTATTTGGTTTCTTGGTTGTGGGATTTTTGTTTTTGTTTTTTGTTTTTTTAATTTCAACATTTTTCCTTGACATTTTTTTCTTTTTTTTTTTCACTATTCTAGTTTAAACACAATCTTTTATTTTTGCCTTCTTCAACAATTAGAATTTCATTTTTGCTAGTGTTTTTGTGTCTACTATTTTTCCCCCTTAATTTTATTCCATAAGCATTTTTGCCTGTTTGTTTTGGTTGGATTTCCAGTATTTTTGCCTTTCCTCTCTACCTGGTGGAGGTGGGGTATTGTGTATGAGCTGGCTGGCAAAGAGCTGTTGACCTCAAGGGAATCATCCAACCCAGCCCCCCCAGAGGTTGGGGGTCTTTAAGGTTGTACCCTGGTACCCTACTACACACCTATATTTCTCCTGTTTCTCTCTTTCAGTGCCCCTCTTCTTTTTGTCAATATTTCCTTTTAGTCACCCCCCTTCTTTCTCTCTCTATCTCTCTCTCTCTTTTTTTCTCTCTTATTTAAATCTTTTTTTCCCTTCTTGCTCTTCAATCCCTTCATCCTTCTGGTCTTGCACCAGAAGGATTCATTAAAACTTTAGGCTACAGTAACTTAAAGAACAAGAATAGTGAAAGGAAAACTAGGGTAAGGAAACACATACAAGAAAGCACTCATGAGGAAGAATCAGCAAAAAAATCCTCACAACATTAAATCCTAGGTCAGAGTAACCCCTTCTAGGGATCATGAGATAGCAACCGTAGAAGATTCCTCCTATAAATAAATGTTAGAAATGATGGAAGGAGAATTTAAAATACAGATAATAAAAGCAACAAAGGAAATTGCTGAGAAAGTGGAAAACAATCAAAAAGTAATGAAAGAAATTGCTGAGAAAGTGGATAATAACCAAAAGGAAATTCAAAAACAGAATCAAATAAGAGATGAACAATACAAAGAATATAAAAAGGATATAGCAGAGCTGAAGGAACAGAAGCAGTCAATTAGGGAACTTAAGGATGCAATAGAAAGTATCAACAACAGATTATACCATGTAGAAGAAAGAATCTCAGTAGAGGATAAAGGTCTTGCAATAACTCAGATAGTTAAAGAGGCCAAAAAGAAGAGAAAGAAAGCAGAATGTTCACTGAAAGAATTATGGGACTTTATGAAGCATTCAAACATACGAGTTATAGATATCCCTGAAGGGGAAGAAGAATGCCCCAGAGGAATGGAAGCCATTCTAGAGAATATTGTAAATGAAAATTTCCCAAATATCACCAAAGATTGTGACATACTCCTTTCAGAGGGATATAGGTCCCCTGTTTGCCTCAACTCAAATAGAACTTCTCCAAGGCACATTGTGATAAATCAATCTAAAGTCAAGACAAAAGAAAAGATCTTGAAAGTTGCCAGGAGTAAGCACCAACTGACCTACAGGGGAAAACCTATCATGGTGAACACAGACTTCTCTAATGAAATTTTCAAGCCAGAAGATAATGGTCATCTATCTTTAACCTATTTAAACAGAACAATTTCCAGTCCAGAATTCTATACTCTGCCAAGCTAAGCTTTAAAATTGATGGAGAAATCAAATCATTTATTGATATGCAAACATTGAGGAATTTTGCCACAACAAGACTAGTTTTACAGGAAATATTTCAACCTGTCCTACATGCTGACCATCACAATGAACCTTCAGCAAAGTAAATACCCAGAAAATACAGGACAGACCCTAGTTTCCCCAATGATGCAAAAGACAAAACCAACAAATGGACTTTCACAAAATAATATGAATAGAACACTACCACACTTAACCGATTATCTCAATAAATGTCAATGGCTTGAATTCCCCAATGAAGAGGCATAGATTGTCTGATTGGATTAAAAAACACAAGCCATCTATTTTCTGTCTGCAGGAAACACACCTCACGTCAAAAGACAAATTAAAACTCAGAGTTAAGGGTTGGCAGTTAATTTTTCAGGCAAACAGAACTCAGAAGAAAAGAGGGGTTGCAATCTTATTCTCAGATACATGTGGATTTAAAGCAAGTAAAGTTAAAAAAGATAATGATGGTCACTTCATATTGGTTAAGGAAAAAATACAACAAGAAGACTTTTCAATTTTAAATATTTATGCACCCAATTTAAATGCTCCCAGATTCTTCAAACAGACCTTGCTTAGTCTGAGCAATACGATAACCTGTAACACCGTTATAACACCCCTCTCTCAGAGCTAGACAGATCCTCTAAACAGTAATTAAATAAAGATATTAGAGATTTAAATGAGACTTTAGAACAGCTGTGCTTGATAGATGTATATAGAATGCTCTATCCCAAAGATATAGAATATACATTCTTCTCATAATCCCATGGAACATTCTCCAAACTTGATCATATCCTAGGACACAAAACAAACCTCAGCAGGATCAAAAGAATTGAAATTCTACCTTACATCTTTTCAGACCTCAAGGCACTAAAACTGGAACTCAACTCCAACAAAAATGCTTAACCTCACCCAAAGGCATGGAAGTTAAACAACCTTATGCTGAATGACACTTGGGTGTAGGAAGAAATAAAAAAGGAAATCATTAACTTCCTTGAGTACAACAACAATGAAGACACAAACTACCAAAACTTATGGGATACAGCAAAAGCAGTCCTGAGAGGAAAATTTATCGCTTTAGAAGCCTGCATTCAAAAAACAGAAAGACAGCGCATCTACAAACTCGCAAGCCATCTGATGGAATTGGAAAAAGAAGAACAATCTAAGCCTAAACCCAGCAGAAGAAAAGAAATATCCAAAGTTAAATCAGAGCTCAATGAAACTGAAAACAAAAGAAACATTCAGAAAATTAATGAAACAAGGAGTTGGTTTTTTGAAATAGATTAAATAGATAAGCCTTTGGCCAAACTAACTAGAAATAAAAAGGTAACATCTCTAGTAACCTCAATACTAGAAATAACAACTTATGCCATAGAAACACAAGAGATTATCTCTGAATACTACCAGAAACTTTATGCCCAGAAATTTGACAATGTGAAGGAAATGGATCAATATTGGAATCACAACTTCTCCCTGGACTTAGCACAGATGAAATAGATCTCTTGAACAGACCAATTTCAAGCACTAAGATCAAAGAAACAATAAAAAATCTCCCAACAACAAAAAAAATGCCCTGGTCCGGATGGCTTCACACCAGAATTTTATCAAAGTTTCAAAGAAGAGTTTATTCCTATACTACAGAAATTATTCCAAAAAATTGAGGAGGAAGGAATCTTCCTCAATATGTTCTGTTAAGCAAATATCACCCTGATACGAAAACCAGGTAAAGACCCAACTAAAAAGGAAAATTTCAGACCAATTTCTCTAATGAATATTGATACAAAAATTCTCAACAAAATCTTGGCCAATAGATTAAAGCTTATCATCAAAAAAGTCATACATTATGATCAAGTAGGTTTCACCCCAGGGATGCAGGGTTGGTTTAATATTCAAAAGTCTATAAACGTTATCCACTGTATCAACAGAAGCAAAACCAAGGACCACATGGTCCTCTCAATAGATGCAGAAAAAGCATTCAATAAAATCCAGCATCCTTTTCTAATTAGAACACTGAAGAGTATAGGTATATGTGGCACATTCCTTAAACTGATCGAGGCTATCTATGATAAAGCCACAGCTAATATTTTACTGAATGGAGTAAAACTAAAAGCCTTTCCCCTTAGACCTGGAACCAGACAAGGTTGTCCTTTGTCACCATTGCTATTCAAAATAGTGCTGGAAGTTCTAGCCAATACAATTAGATAAGACAAGAAAATAAAGAGCATCGAGATGGGTGCAGAGGAGGTCAAACTCTCCCTTTTGCTAATGATATGATCTTATACTTAGAGAACCCCAAAGACTCAACTACAAGATTCTTGGAAGTCATAAAAAAATACAGTAATGTCTCAGCATATAAAATCAATGTCCACAAGTCAGTTGCCTTTGTATATGCCAGCAACAGTCAAAATGAGAGGTTAATTAAGGACACAACTCCCTCCACCATAGCCCCAAAGAAAATAAAATACGTAGGAATATACCTAACAAAAGAAGTGAAAGACCTCTTTAAAGAAAATTATGAAACCCTTAGAAAGGAGATAGCATAGGACTTTAACAAATGGACGAATATAACATGCTCATGGCTGGGAAGAATCAACATTGTTAAAATGCCTATACTTCCCGGAGGAATTCACCGATTTAACGCCATCCCTCTTAAAATACCAACATCCTACTTTCAAGACCTGGAAAAAATGATTCTACACTTTGTATGGAACCAGAAAAAAACCTCATATAGCTAAGGCAGTTCTTAGTAATAAAAACAAAGCCAGAGGTATCACCATACCAGATTTTAGGCTGTATTACAAGACCATAGTGGTCAAGACAGCATGGTACTGGCACAAAAATAGAGACAGATACTTGGAATCATATAGAAAACCTGGAAATGAAACCAACAACTTACAGCTGTCTAATCTTCGATAAACCAAACAAGAGTGTTCACTGAGGGAAAGACTCCATATTCAATAAATGGTGCTGGGAGAATTGGATATCCACATGTAAAAGATTGAAACCTGATATGCACCTTTCTCCACTCACAAAAATTGATTCAAGATGGATAAAGGACTTAAATTTAAGGCATGAGATGGTAAAAATCCTCAAAGTAAGACTTGGAAAAACACTGGATGATATTGGCCTGAGGAAAGACTTTATGAGGAAGACTGCCATGGCAATAGCAACAATTGCAACAATGAACAAATGGGGCTTAATTAAACTGAAAAGCTTCTGTACAGCCAAGGAGATGACAACCAAAGCAAATAGACAACCTGCCCAATGGGAAAGGATATTTGCACATTTTGAATCTGACAAAAGTTTAATTACCAGGATCTATACAGAACTTCAATTAATCTACAAAGAAGAAAACCCAACAATTGCATACATCAATGGGAAGAGACATGAATAGAATCTTCTTTAAAGACGACATAAATGGCCAGTAAACAGTTGAAAAAAATGCTCCTCATCCCTACATATTAGAGAAATGCAAATTAAAACCACCCTAAGATACCATCTAACTCCAGTGAGAATGGCCTATATCACAAAATTTTAAAATTGTAGATGCTGGCGTGGATGTGGGGGAAAAGGAACACTTCTACACTGCTGGTGGGGCTACAAACTAATACAGCACTTTTGGAAGGAAGTGTGGAGAAACCTCAAATAATTCAATTTAGACCTCCCATTTGATCCTATAATCCCATTACTGGGGCATCTATCCAGAAGGAAAAAAAAACTTCTATTATAAAGACACTTGTACTAGGCTGTTCATCGCAGCTCAATTTACAATTGCTAAAATGTGGAAACAGCCTAAATATCCTTCAACCTAGGAGTGGATTGGGTTATACCATATGTATACCATGGAATATTACTCAGCCATCAAAAACAATGGAGACTTTGCAGCGTTTGTACTAACTTGGATGGAGGTGGAACACATTATTCTTAGTGTAACATCACAAGAATGGAGAAGCATGAATCCTGTGTATTCAACTTTGATTTGAGGACAATTAATGACAATGACACAGTTGGGTATGGGGGAAGGGGAGAGCAGACAGAGAAGGAGGGAGGGGGTGAGGGAAAAAAAAGGAAAGAAAATAGTAATTCTCACATAAATTGGATTAAATTCTGACCAAATTACATTACTTAAACATTAAATTTTAATTCAACTTGTCAAAATGTTGTTTAGGATATTACATCCTCATTTATAAGTGAAATATGTTTGTAATTTCCCTTTATAGCAATATACTTTCTCCAATTCAATATTGGGTGTATCCACATCAAGTAGAATGATTTTATGATATTTCTTCTTTTTCTATTGTCTATAAGATTTGGCATGATCTGTTTTTTGAAACTCTCTTTTACTTTTATTTATGTAATATTAGTTGTCTATTTTTTGAGACTTTGGAAAAAAAAATAAGAAGTTAACTAATGACTTCATACTGAGCCTCAGAGTCAAAGCATTCTGTAATAGACATACTCTTATTTGACAATGTGAACGTTACTTTCTTGGCATTATTATTATTAATATTGCTTAATTTTTGATGCAGTAGTCATCTGTTTTCTGAATGTATTTATCTTCTTTCATCCTTTACATGGTTTTTGTTTCTATTCCTCATCTTAAACATTGTTATTGTTATTAAATTTTAAGCCTTTTAAATTCTGTGAAGGCAAAAAGTGGAAACCTAATTAACACATGCATATGTAAAAATCAAAAAAATCACATTCTTTACAACTATTTAAGTTTATGAATAAAATGTTTAAATGTCAATTAAAAAAGAAAGAGTTAACCAGGGTCAAATCAATTAAGAAGATCTTTATATGCCCTGTCAAGGAGTTTTTACCTTACCTTTTGCTAATGGAATGAAGCATTGAAGAATTTAAGAGTATGACATGTACAGATTTCCATTTTAATATGTTTAAATGGGAAACAAAATTTGCAGAATGCATCGAACAGGAGCAACACATGAGGAAGGAAAACAGAGGTTTTCAGGCTTGGAATAGATTCACAGAAGGGAAGGTGGAGACATGTGGACAGCACTGAGAGATATTAATATGCATATTAACCAATATTGGATATTTGGTTTTCTATTAGTTGGGTGAGTAAAAAATGTATATAGAAATGTATGCAGAAATATATATATTACATATATATATTTTTTAATTTTGTGTTGGACTTCTGAGTCATTTTCCTCTTCATATAAACTTCAGTATCAATTTGTCAATATCTTCAAAAAAACTTGATGATGAAATTTTGATTGAAATGAAAGACAATCTGGCTCAGCGCCTGTGGCTCAACGGGCTAAGGCACCAGCCACATACACCCGATCTGGCAGGTTGAATCCGGCCTGGGCCAGCCAAACAACAATGACCACTGCAACAAAAAATGGCCGGGCATTGTGGCCGGCGCCTGTAGTCCCAGCTACTTGGGAGGCAGAGGCAAGAGACACTCTTGAGCCCAGGAATTGGAGGTTGCTGTGAGCTGTGGATGTGACAGCATTCTATCCAGGGTGACAGTTTAAGGTTCTGTCTCAAAACAACAAAAAAAATGAAATGAAAGAAAATCAACTTTCTGTGTCAGCTTCAACATGTAAATTACTTATAAGTTTTCACTTTCATCCTTGCAACAATTAGAGGAAAAATCTGAACAAATTGTAAAACATGACTCTTTTTGAACTTATGAGATAATTTAGGTTGCAGAGCAAAGCATCACCATGAATTCTGGTTACATGAATATGCAATGGACTGAAATTAGAAGATCTACTTCCTGTGTCTGTTCCCACATGTAAAGTGCTTAGAAGCTGGTACTTCCATCTTTACAACAAGAAAAAGCTGAACAAATTTTAAATTTTAAAGCAATAACTGTTCTTGGACCTGTAAGATAATTTAAGTTTCAGGGTAAATCACTACCACTAGAATCTGGGGAGAAGAGTGAATTAAGAGTCAGAGCAGAGATTCATTTACCTGTGTTCCTGGATCCATAAACTACTAAAAATGGTTTAATTATAATTTTGAAAAATTGTAGAGGGTTACTGTAGAATAGCTTAAGAATGAGAAACTCATGGGGTCTATAGTCCTGGGGGTCCCCACACTTATGTATATTTTACTTCTCGGTATCCCATTAGGATTTCATGTTGAAGAGCGAGGGACAGAGAAGAGTAACTATCATAAAATGCTCTCACAAAATAAAAAAATAAAATAAATAAAATGCTCTCACAGCCTTCCCCGTGACAAAAGTATACTATGAAAAAAAAAAGAAATACAATCTTACCAGAGCATCATCCCACCAGGCAGAAGGACTGTTCCCAGGCTCTATTCCTGTCTAGTTTTCCTATCCTACCTAGGGGAGTAAAGCTAAAACAAAGAACAAACCTTTATCGGCTTCTGAACAGACAGTAACTTTCTCCAGGTTCTTGGTGATTGTCAGGAAAAGAATTTCAGGGTTCCCTGAGGAAGTGGTTTTAGGTCTTTTGTGGTTTTACTAATTTAAGACCAAGAGGTTGGCTTTTGCTAAGGATTTAGGCAGTAATTCCTAGAATTGGATTCCCTCTCATTTTCACACTTATTTGATTGTATTAGAACTGCCATGGTGATTTTAAGGGCAGAGACATTTTAAACCTCAATGTAAATGATATTGTAATTAGTCAAAATTCATGTAAAGTAACAGGGACAAGTTGATAAGCCCACTAAAATTGGTTTAGCCTGTAGTTATCAGCCCATTTTTGTTTAAGGTTGTTTAACACCTTCACCCAATCTTTAAGCTCCTGAATCTGGTCTCTGCCCTGCCTCCTAGTCACCAACTCTAAAACAACTAACCAATCAACCAAACAAATAAAATATTTCTGAGGGTCACAGACTGAAGGGCCCACTGTGATTATGAGATTTAATAACAATATTACAGAATTATTACCTCCCCATTCATTGCCATTTCACCAACAGTTCTCCACTATAACAATGGATTAACAGTTGAAAAAGCTACAAGACATAAACTTTAGATAAGGAGGAGGAGTTATTAGGGAAATCATCAAAACAACACAAAAGATGATAGCAAGCATACAGAGGAATTTACAGACTTTGACATCTTCAGCTACAAGAAATATTAAACATAGCTCAATTCCAGTCCCATTAACCCAACACCTCATAATACAAGGCTGCTTATTTCAATGTCAAATATCTGACTTTCAACAATAAAAAAAAGGCATGTTAAAATGCAAGAAAAGGCTTGGCACCTACAGCTCAGTGGTTAGGGTGTTGGCTACATGTACAGGGGCTGGTGGGTTTGAACCTGGACCATACCTGCTAAACAAACAAACAAACAAACAAAACAACAACAACAACAACAAAAGAAATAGCTGGGTGTTGTGGTGTGCACCTATAGTCCAAACTACAAGGGAGGCTGAGGCCAACAGAATCACTTGAGCCCAAAAGTTTTAGGTTGCTGAGAACCACAGCTCTCTACTCTGTCTCAAAAAAAAAAAAAAAAAAAAGAAAGAAAAGTACAGTCTAAGGACACAAAACATTCCTCAGAAAAAACTCAGATATTTTACAAATGTGAAATTATTATATAGAGCATTTAAAATACCTATGATTAATATGCTAAGGACTCTAATGGAAAAAGTAGACAACGTGAAAGAATAGTTGGGGAAGGAAGCTGAAAGATGGAAACTCTTAGAAAGAGTTATAAGAAAATTCTAGCATTAAAAAATAATGTGGCTGACTTAGCATCCGTATTCAGTGGTTAGGGCACCAGCCATATACACTGAGGCTGGTGGGTTCAAACCCAGCCCAGGACCTGCTAAACAACAATGATGACTGCAACAAAAAAATAGCCAGGCAAGGTAGTGTGCACTTGTACTCCTAGCTACTTGGGAGGCTAAAGCAAAAGAATTGGTTAAGAGTTTGAAGTTGCTGTGAGCTATGATGCCATGGCACTCTACCCAGGGTGATATAGTGAGACTCTGTATCAAAAAAAGAAAAATAATAATGTGGCAGAAATGAAGATTATCTTTTAGGTTCTCATCATTAGACTGGATATAGCTGAAGAAATAATCAGTGATGTTAAAAATAGTTCAATAGGACCATCCCCAACTGAGATGCAAAAAAAGGTAGAATAAATGAAATAGAACAAAGTATTCCAATTACATACTTGTAATCCTTTTGGGGATACTCAAAAGGAATTACAAGTATATAATTGGAATGCCAAAAGCATGTGAAAAAAAATAAAGAGAATAACCATTTGAGGTAATAATGGCCAAGAATTTTTTCAAATCAATGACAGTGTGAAAAGCACAGATCTAAGAATCATGGATAATACCAAATAGGATAAATACCAAGAAGGGATGGGAAGAAGGTCAAGTGAGATTTCTGAATATGGCAGTGGGGTGTGATCCAAATTACAGGGAATTCCTAGACATGGGCATAAAGCTCAATTCTCATTTTATTGGAACTAGAGGGAAGGACAATGTGGATCCAGGAGACTTGCTTGGTGTTGGAATGTTCAGGTAATAGCAGCCTGTGAGCAGTTCCTTTCCTCTCCTCTTCCTCCTATCCTCCGTTCACTTTTTCTTCTTCTCCTCCTCCTCCTCTTCCAAATTATATAATGTAGAAATAATTCCTCATTATGTGCCATTAGGTTTAGGAGACAGAATAATTTCAAATTTAAGGATTGCAATGAAGTTCTGTTGAGTTTTGAGGCCCCACTTGAGGGCTAAAGCTATATATGTTTCTTGTGATTGTCTTCACTGGTGCTCAGGGCTATGGATGTACTTGGTATGGAAATACTGGATTTCAACATTCATCAGGGGAGATCTGGCCAGTCTACCAGCCAACATAGTGGAGGAAGTTACATGAAACTCTTTCCTCATAGGCTCCCTGCACAGCCTTACTCCAACATGCCAGAATCCTGCCCTACGGGAAGGGTCTGTTAAGACCTGTGGATCTGGCAGCAACTGACTGAAGAATTGCAAAGTTAGAAACAATGATAGACAAAGAGACAAGACATGTAGAATAGAATTTTCAAAGATCGGAGCATAGGGGACCACTGCCCATCTGTGGGGTTCTGGTGGGCGGCCCTGAGTGTTTGTTTCATTCAGTTTTTATTGAAGGCTACTTGCTCATTATCCCAGAGGGTAAGCTGAGGAAGGGAACAAAAGATGCCAGCAGTTTCTCTGAGCAAGCATATTAGTTACTATTGTTTCTATAATTGTTAACTTTAAGGATCTGAGCAGCCGTGAGAACTCTGGAACCTGAGCCTTGTGTGTGGAAGCCTCCTGTCTGTGGTCATACACACATTTTCCTAGGGAGTTGTTAATACCCACTAACCCACTGTGGAGTAAAATGCCACTGGCATCAATCTCCTCTGAAGAATTGGTGGGAAAGAGAAATTTTCCTCTCATTACCACCACAGAGGGTCTTCCTCTGTGATAAGGGATATAAGCCCTCCTAAGCCATATTTCAGGGCTTGCGCTGTTCCCTTGATCTCTGCCCCAGCCATAATACAAATCTCCACAATGGGTATTTGCTTTGTCTGTTGACTGGGCGGGGGATGGCCTAGTTAATGTTTCTTGCTAGGCCTTGCACACAGCATCCATTGTGGCTATTATTCCTTCAGAGTGCTTATAGACCCAGCAGGGGTGATTGCAAGCTGTATTCTCCATTGGCCAGGCTTCTAGGAAAAGCAGGAAACTTTCTCAGATAAGAAATTTAGCAGAGGCTGGTTTAAAGGTAAACAAGCTGACTTTCCTTTGTTTTGACTTGTTCAATTTATTTATTTATTTTCCCCCTTTTCTGAGGGTGCTTTCCCTTGCATGAATCCTCCTCCTTCTGATCTGCTTGTTGTATTTATTTTTCTCATATAGCACATTTTATAGCTCAGCTTCCAGTTACCTATTATATTCTTTTTTGGAACAAAATGTGGTATATATAATAAATTAAAAATATTAATGAAATAATAAGAAGCACAATTTGCAATGATTTTTATGCCTTGTTTCTCCTTCCATATTATAAATATGATAGTAAGCATAAACTAGTAATATGTTATGGGATGTATGTGAAAATATTATTTAATTTGCTGTCAACTGTCTTTTCACGTGACCAACCCTCTATCATTTGACAAGCAGATGGAAAGTTACAAATATAGTAATGATTAGGGAAAAAGATCCACATTTATACTTAGTGTCTAAGTTCATAAAAGGACCTAGTATGGGTCAAAAGAAATTTTAGAGGCAAAGCAAACAGGTATAACAGACATCCCTTGTCCCAAAGAAAATGTCATGACCACCCTTGAATAATATAAAACATTTTGGGGGAGAGTTGGAAGCACCTTGGTGTATTAGTGCTGCTGTAATGAAATAAAAGCTGAAACTGGAAAACTTATAAAGAATAGAAACTTATTTTCTCACAGTTCTAAAGGGTAGAAAGTTCAAGATCAAGGTATCAACAAGTTTGATTGTCTGGATAGGACTTTTCTCTCTTTCAAGGTGGCACCTGGCTTCTCACATGGTGGAAGGACCAGACCAGGTGACAAGTGGTGAACTCCCTCCCTCCAGCCCTTTTATAAAAGCACCTGATCCCATTAGTGTGGGGGAAGCCCTCAGGACTCAATTACCTCCTGAAGACCACACCTACCAATACTGTTGCATTGGTGTTTAAGTTTCATTGTGAACTTTGGAGGAGACTAAAACATTTAAATAATACCTGTATGGGCACAGTTTCCTCTCACTAGACCATTACCTTGAGATGAGAAAGGTGAGGAGCAAAATAGAATGTCCCTATCCACTTTGAAGGCAGCAGGCTCACAAATGCAATATTCCATGCCCCAACATACAGAGCAGCAATCAAAGCTCCAGAGCCTTATCAGGTTCTTTGTTGGAATGGGAGAGGGTTTGCAAATTACCCTAGGGCCTCAGCAGGGCACTGAAGTCAGCTGAGGGAGAGCAAACATCTCTCTAGGAGGTCATCAGGCAGGACAAGAGAAAATGCAGCAAGATGTGGTATTAACTGTATTTCAGAATACACGAGAAAAATTTATTGCAATGTGAAGTACGTGTGACACCAGGAAAGCAAAGTAGGGGTGGTGGAGGCTGGGCAGCCTTGAAGCTCTGGTAGAGGGAGAAGATCCGTTGTCTGAGCTTACTCTCCAGGCTGCACAGTGCTTGGGCAAGGAACCCTACTGAGGGACCACATGGAAAAGCAGCCCCAAGTCGGCCAGAGCTTTGATGGGACAGGGACCTTGTCAACCACCAGGAATGTAGGAACTAGCCCGAGGAGAAAGGGCTGATATAGGAGGTTGTTTTTCTTTTCTTTCTCTCATTTTCTCTTTTCTTTCTCCTTTCCCCTACTTTTGCCCTCCCTCCTTTCCTTCCTTTATTCAGTCAAGTGTTTAAATTATAGGTTTGAACTGACTGAAGAATCACAGGATTGGATTTAGGATAAACCTGAAGTTAATCTGATTAACTTGTCTGCCTAGGCTGGGTCCTAGAGCCAAGACTATTTAAAGACATACAATTACATGTTCGCCTAGCTAGGGTTTGGGGCCTGTTGTGATTGCACAATCCGTACTTACTAAATCAGCTTCTTGGCAATAAGTACCATGTAGAGTTTTATTTTTTCTTAACATTTTATTATGAAGATTTTCAGACATTCACAGTAAAATGGAAAGATAAATATACTAACCACCTAGATTCTACTAACATATCAGTATAATTGCTTTAGCACACTAAATATATACACATTTATTCATTCTTTGATCATTCCATGAGTATATCTCATTTTGAAGTACTTCAAAATAAATTGAAGACATCAATATAACTTTCCCTAAATATTTCAATAACTGTCTTATTAAGTAGTGTTCTATATTTGTTCAAAGCTTTGATCCTTCCTTCCTTCCTTCCTTCCTTCCTTCCTTCCTTCCTTTTTCTGTTTCTCTCTTTCTCTCTCTCTCTCTCTCTCTCTCTCTCTCGCCACAGGGAGGAGTGCCATGGCCTCAGCCTACCTTATAGCAACCTCAAACTCCAAGGCTCAAGTAATCTTCCTGCCTCAGCCTCCTGACACTACAGGCACTCACCACCATACCCAGCTAATTTTTCTATTTTTAATAAAGACAGGCTCTTTCTCTTGTTCAGGCTGATTTCAAACTCTTGAGCTCAAAGAGATCCTCCTGCCTCAGCCTCCCAGAGTGCTAAGATTTACTGGTATAAGCCACCACACTCAGCCAAGAGTTTGGTTTTTTAATGTAAAATATACATAAATTAAAATGCCAAGCTAGTAGGTGTACATTTTCTTATTCTCAAAAATGCACACCCTGTGGACCCCAAACCCATATTGTGATATGGAAGAGATGATAGTACCAATCACTGTGAAAGTCCAGAGAGTATACATTTTAAGTAGTAATGGTCACATGTGACTCTGTTATATATTCTTACTTGTTTATTTACAATAATTTTTAAAATGGAAAAGCCATTCATGGTTTGTGGGCTACATGATATAGTTTCTCTGTGGGAGTGATTCCTGCTCTGGGGTTATATCTGATTGTCTTTAATGTCTTTCCCAACTCTACATTCCCCACAATCCTATGAAGACATTTCTTACATTTTGGGAGAGGATAGTCTATTATATTTGGTTACTTTATAAGGTAAGAATATGCTATTCACGCTTTTATCTTTTCTTTCTGCACTTTTTCACACTGGCCAATTGCAATCTGAAAAATAAATGAGCAGACGGGCCACTTGACTTCCTAAAGGAGAAGTAATTAGAGTGTTGTGAAATACTATTTCAATTGTAATATAAGGTTATTTACCAGGCAGTAATAATGCTGTTAACTCTGGATTTTTGTACAGTACAAACTGTAGTAAAAGTAAATAGAAGTAAATAATTTAAAAAAATTGGTTACAACTGTTGTCATTTGTTAGTTATTTGTTGCTGTATAACAGATAACCACAAATGTAATTACTTCCAAAAAACACACCCAATTATCTTCAATATCTTGTTTGTTTGTTTTTGAGACAGAGTCTTACTTTGTCACCCTCAGTAGAGTGCCGTGGCATCATAGCTCGTAGCAACCTCATACACTTGGGCTCAAGCGATTCTCTTACCTCAGCCTCCCAAGTAGCTGGGTCTCCAGATGTCCACCACAATGCCTGGCTATTTTTAGAGGGGGGGGGGTTCTCGCTCTATCTTAGGCTGGTCTCGAACTCATGAGGTCAGGCAATCTGCCCTCCTCGGCCTCCCAGAGTGCTGGGATTACAGGTGTTAGCCACTGTGCCCAGCCTTTTGCAATATCTTTGATCAGGAACTTGGGAATATTTTAGCCCAATTCTCTGTCTCAGGGTCTCCTGCAGGGCTGCAAACAGGTGATGGCCATGGCTGGGGTCTCATCTGCAGGCTCAACTGGAGAAGTCTTCACTTACAAGCTCTCTGGCAATATTTGGTTGCTTTTAGCCTGTTGGTCAGCTGGTCTCAATTCCTAGCTGGGGTTTGTCAGAGGGCACTGTCATTGTTTGGGCACTTGGAACTCCCCCAAGTGGTAACTTGCTTCATTAAAACTAGGGAAGGAGAGAGTATACTAATTAGATGGAAGTCAGGATTCTTTGCAATGTAATCAAGGGAGGTATATCTCCTCAGGGATAAAGTATTCTAATAGTTAGAAGCCAGACACACAAGAAAAGGTGATTATAGAAGACCATGACGGTTAGGAGTATCCTTGGGACTGTGGTAGAAGCTGTGGTCCACACCATTTTATTCTATACTTCAAATGAATGAAATGTCCCTTGAGAGGTATTGTGTACTAAATTAAAATCTGATGATTTGATTAATTGTATCTATAAGCTCATCATTGCATAAACATGCTGTAGAAAGACTTTATTTTGTGTGTAAGCAGATAAATGTCATTCACAGGAATTGTAAGCAAACATTGAGGCTGCCCTCCTTTCAAATATTCCCTGCTGACTTGCTACAGTTTTTATCTTTATTTTTTTCACTGATGAAAACTTATATCTATTTTTTTTATTAAATTATAACTGTGTACATTAATGTATTTATGGGGTACAATGTGCTTATTTTATATACACTGTGGAAAGCGTACATCAAACTTGTTAACATAGCCTTCTTACTACAGTTTTTAAAATCAGTATGGTGTCTGTATAGCATTTGTCAGGATGCTCCAGGTAAATGGTACAGAACACAGCAACAGAATTCTTACCTGCCTTTTCTTTGACAGGGGACTCTTTCTCCGGAAGGTATTTCATAGTTTCATAGTTCTCAAGCTTTCCTTGGAAGCCCTCATTTAACTGAGCTGATGCCTTGTCTTCCATATTTATGAAGCCACTTTCTAAATCAGCCCTCTGTGTGATAATTAATTCCTGCAGGCTACACAAAAGCGCCATTTGAATGAGGATTTGTTTGAAAGTATTGTTTTTGAAGTGGCTAAAAAGAAAATAAAAATTAGCCTTCGAAACCATTAGAAGAAGCTAAGAAGAACAAGAATGGATTAGACTTTAGTCACATTACTCTTGCCTAGCAGGTAAAACAAACAAAAAACACCAAAACCCACTTTATTCAGAAAACTGGAATCTCATTAATTCTCTAACTATGGATGAGCTACTGCTCCCCTCATGTCCTTTCTTTTATTCACTCTTGTAACTATTGCTTTAGTAAGAATGCGTTTTTATTTATTTGCTCACATCTCCCTGTCTTTCTACATAGTAAGTACACACATATTGGTTGTATGACTAAAATAATAAATCTACTCTTTTTTGATGGCAGGCCTTTCTCCTAGTTTATATGTAATAAAATGCTTAATGTCTTACTTAAGCTTATCATACGCGTTTCCTGACTGCTTTTGTTGTTGTTGTACCTTGATTTATGAAATTAGGAGCGCATTAATCACATATCATTATTCTGACCCCATGTGTTACATTGTCATTCTGTCTACCCCCTTGACCTGTTACCTGTGCAAACTAACCTGACATAGTTTATGTGCCTTACCTTATTACCTTACTGTCATAAACTTCATCCGCCTTCTGCTGAGAGCTTGTCACTATGTTTGCTAGCATCTTTAATGTTTTCCCTGAATTTCTTGATTGGATTATTCTCTATAAATATAGGGCATGTACTGTAATAGTAATTTCTAGGCACAGAACTTACATATCTAAAACTCTAACTTCATTTTTCTATTCTAACAATTCCTTGGGGATTTGGGTCTTCATATTTAAAGACAAGTTTTGAAACTCAAAAATCCCTATTCTCTCTCATATAATAAGTTTTCAATATTTTGACTCTGGTGGGAATTTTAAAAAAATTATACTTGAAACTTGATTGATGTAATTGCTTTGTCTGGTTTCTAATGTATTCTTCTGTTGGGCAAATGAGTGCTCCTGAAGCAAGGAAGTTTACTGACTTCATGATAGAGGGAAAAATCTCTATAGGGGAAAGAGGGAGAGGGAGAGGGAAAGAGAGAGAGAGAGAGAGAAAAGCTTAGTCAATAATACCTGATTATGTCTGGATACAGATAGCATTCATATTATGATTCACATATTTGGGGGCTTCTTATCAAAGTTACCAAAGTACCTAATAGCACTCTGACACATTCATCAGCTTTAAACTAATTTTCTTTTGGCAACAATGACATATTTATTCCTTTCATGTTGCCCCAGATAGTGTTTCCAGCAGTGAGATCCTTCCTCTCAGTAGCTTCAGTTTCTCCCTGAAAACACCTCCCTCTGTGGCAACAATTCCCTGCTGCTACTATGGCATGTAGGATCTGGTAAACCACTGCTTACCTTTGTCCCTTCAGCCAGAAAGAGATAGGAGACTGCTAATAATTTCTAAGATTCCTTCTTGTCCATTTTTCAACTTTTCAGGTCTCTTATCTCCAGTTTGACCAATTTCTTCTTTAAATTTTCTCTGAAACCCATAGTGGTTCATATATTCCAGGCTGGACACTGAAGGGGATTGCCTATAAACAGTTAAACTGCTGTACTGGAATGAGAGTAAAGCTATAGAAATATAAATAAATTAAATAAAAGGACTGCTGTGACAGAATCTAACTGATTTTAGCAGCACAGGGTTAGTAAACCCACAAGGGTTTCTCTTTTACCTGGCTTGTCCACAGTTTTATAGATAGAGTTTACCATCCTTTCAGTCTACTATCCTAGGCTATGATGAGGTAATGATATTTGTTGGAACTGAAGAATGGAGAAAATTTATTGCATGAAAATTACATTATGCTAACTTGCAATTGATTTCTGTTTTGTGATTTGTCTGTGCTCTGACTATGGAGGAATTATATAGAAATATTTGCAGGCCATCATATAACACATAATTTAACAATTCTGTTGGGCAATTGTCATCTTTTTTCATTGTCAGGTGCTTCCATTAACTTTGTGAACCCTGCTGATAGTTTGTCCTTCAGATGAAAGGTGGACATTCTCAGTGTCTTCCCAGACATCCATTACTGAACCACTCTGCCAGTCCCTAACTATTGTGGAGTGGTGGATAACAATGGTAAAGCATTCAAGTCTTCCATGAGTAAGTTATGACAGTTTTCTTGCCCAGAGATATCCAAGAATAACCAAAATAAGAGAATAACTTCCTAGCCTTTGTGCCACTAAGCAGGACACCCGAGCTCTCTGTCGGATTTGGCTGAGGGTATATTCTAGCTAATCCCATATGTTTGCTCAGCTTCTCTCTTGTTCAATCCTACTTTCCTCATTTATTTTACCAGTTCTTCCTGAAAGCATTCTTTCAACAAATCATTACATAAGATGCCCTATTTCAAGATCTGATTTGCACCCTCTCTAAGTCAGTGTGAATGGATTCATTCCTGTAACTAGATAGTATTTTTTATATCAAATGACTCTAACAGACATTATTCATGAGATGTTGAAATACTAACCATTTCCTCAACTGTAATACCTTATAAAAACATGTATTTACATATTAAAAAACTTCAAAAAATTTAAATATATAATATCAAATCTGTATGTTCATCTTCAAGGAACTTCAATTTTCACATATACAAAATAGAGATGATAAAACTACCACTTCAAATATTTATGAAGATTGAATATGATACTATAAGTGATGTTAAGTAGCAAACTTGTCAATATATAGTAGGTGTTAAATGGGTGTTTTTAAAAGATGTATGATAAGATAAGAAAGAGACTACTAGCAATTCATACTATTGTTGAATTTGGAAGTAAGATAGTGTGGCTATAGTCGGTCCATCAAAACATAACAATTTTTCATATTCTAGACTAAGAATGATTTTTTTAAAGTCACTAATTTTGTAGACAAAATGTATCTGCAAATTAATTCTAATATGATTAAAAGTCAATGTACAACAATAATTAGAATAAACAATTACTAGGTAACATAAACAAAATGGTGAAATAAAAAGTCCCAGTCCCCTTTCACCTATAAAACCACAATTAAGAAGTTTTAATGCCCCAGATGAGCACAAAATTGAGAGATGAGATTGTACTGAAAAGGGTAGGAAGAGCAATTTCATTTAACTTGCATCAATATCTTTCCCAAATTAGCACCGCTCAGTCCCAAGACAAGACAAGAGAAACAGAGAATGGGACAAACATCCACTGTCCATGGACTTTCAATGTACATTTCAATGTACTCCCTTACAGGCTGGATTTTGCCCTATATAACACAGAACTCATAAGAAATTGCCATGTCTGGATGCTTGGGGCAGCTGCAGTGAGAACAGCTCTACAAAGTTGGGCAAAGGCATGTGACTGAGGATTCTCCTCCAGAAGGGAGGGGAAAGGTGGACCATGACCTCAATATCCTGAGAGTTTCAATACACTGTCCAAGGGCCTTGTTTTTACCTCACCTGACATAGAGTGTTGATGGAACTAATATAGTCAGACACCAGAGGAAACATGAGATTAAAAGCTCCTGTGGAAAAGGACTGCAGCATACTGGATGTCTGGGGAAGCTAAAAATAAAGGCCTAGAATGAATAGTCCTGTTGACTGGTTAAAGTTTTTTCCCAATTAAATCTGATCATTAAAGAATAGAAGAATAAACTATTTATTCAAATGCACAGATATCCAAGAGCATCTACAAGGAACCAAAAAAAAAAATCACAATATAATTTTTAAAATTCCATTAGTTGACCCAAAAGAAAATGGTGAATTGTCTGTCTGACAAAAATTAAAAATAATAGCTTTAAAATGTTTGATGAGTTATAAGAGAACACAAATAGACAACTGCAAATGAAATCAAGAAAATGATACATGAACAAAACAGGAATATTAAAAAAGACAAGTAATAAAAAAAAATTTGGAATTGAAGTATACACTAACTGAACCAAAACAATCAAAAAAGGAGGTTAAATGCAAACTCAATTAAGTAGAAGAAAGAATCAACAAACTTAAAGGAATGTCATTTGAAATAAACATCAGAAGTACAAAATAAAAAAGCCTGAAGAAGGCATAAATAAATTGTGAGAAACTGTTAAGCACACCAATATACATATTTTGGGTGCCCCAGAAAGTGAGGAGAGAGAGAAAAGGGATGAAAGCCAATTTAAAGAAATAGTTGCTGAAAACTTCCCTGATATAGGGAGGAAGGTAACATCTACATACATGAAGCTCAAAAAACACAAAGAGAAAAAAAAACACTAGGAAGTTTATATCATGACACATTATAATCAAATTGTCAAAGTCAAAGAAGATTTTTAAAACATTATAAGAAAAGTGACTTATTACATGGAGGGCCTCCATAAGACTTACAGTGAATTTCTTTGCTAAACTTTTTAGGAAAGAAGGAAGTGGGATGATACATTCAAAGTGACAGAAGAAGAAAAAAATATGTACAAGATACTATACCTGGAAAAAAAATTATTCTTTAGAAATGAAGGAAAAATAAAGAATTCCCAGACAAACAAAAGATGAGGAAGTTCATACTCCTAGATCTGATTCTATGGTCTGATTATTCCCTCCCCCACTAAAATTCATATATAAACCTAATCACATATCATCACTTACGTGAAAGTTTTAGGACATGAGACCTTTGGGGAGTGATCAGACATGAGGACATAGCCCTCATGATGGGATTAATGTTCATATAAAAGAGGTCTCAGACAGCTGCCTTTCCTTTCTACCATGTAAGGACACAGAGAAAAAGCATAATGTAGGAACCAAGAAAATGGTCCTCACCAAACAAAACACCTTGATCTTGGAGCCTCCAAAACTGAAAAATAATTTTTTTATTGATTACAAACCATCCATTTTATGGTATTTTGATTTATCAGCCCAAACAGAAGAAAATACCTGTCCACAAGAAAGGCTAAAGAGAACTCTTCAAGTTAGAACAAAAGTATGCTAAATATAAACACAAAAGTATATGAAAATATAAAACTCAGTAGTAAAGGTAAATATATACAAGCTCTGAAAATGTAGCTCATGAATGCATCCTAGAAAAAGTGCTACACGCCTCATTGCTGAATACACATTGATGAATACATGTTCTTTCCAAGCTCACATGGAGTATTTTTCAGGATAGATCACATGTTAGGTCATAAAACAAATTTTAATTTGGAGAAGATTGATACTAAGTATCTTCTGTTACCACAATGAATGAAATGAGAAATTAGGAATAGAAAGAAAACAAACATGAAAATTCACAATATATGAGAATTAACAATACAATCTTAAACACCCACTGGTTCAAAAAAGAAATCAGATGGAAAATTAAGAGATAAGACAAACAAAAACACCACAACCTACTGAAACTTAATGCAAAAAAGCAGTACTAAGAGGAAAATTTACAATAAAGGTATCTACTAAAAAAGAAGAAAGATATCAAATGAATAAAGTAAATATATATCTCAAGTAACTAGAAAAATAAAAATAAAATAAGGTTAAAGTTAGCCAAAAGATAATAGTTGTAGAAGAAATAATATAGAGATAGAAAAAAACAATTAAAAAATCAAAACCAAGAGTTGTTTTTTTTTTTTTGAAAAATTCAATAAAATGGATAAGCTCATAGTTGGACTTAAAAAAAAACACAAAACTTACTATTATTTATTCAGATGGACCCCCAAAGTTCATGTGCTGTTAACTTAATGCCCAATGCAATCATGTTGAGAGGTGAAATCTTTAGAAGGCAATTAGGGCAAGGAGGCTCTGCTGTTAGGAATGGATTAATGCTGTTATTGTGGTCTGGGTTACTTATTGCAGAGTGGTTCTCTGAGAAAGGATGAGTTTGAACCCCTTCCTTCCTGCCTTTTTGTCCCTCTGCCTTCTGTCACAAGGTGACCTTTTTTGGCCCATCTGCCTTCTGTCACAGGATGATGCAGCAAGATGGCCCTCATCAGAATCGGACCCCTCAACCTTGGATTTCTCAGTCACAGAGTTGCAGGCTATAAATTTACTTTCCTAAAATTAAGTTCTTCAATCTAGGGTATTCTGTTATAGCAACACAAAAAGGACTAAGACAAGACTAAAAAAAAAAATCATAAATGAAAAAAGAAAGACATTACAACTGGGTTACAAAAATGAAAGGGATCATAATTGATTGATTATGATGAACAATATTGCATCTACAAATTGCATAGGCTAGAATGAATTAATAAATTGGTAGAAACATAAAATCTTCCAAGTCTGAATCACGAAAAAATAGATACTTGAATCAACCAATAAGGACTGGGAGATTGAATCAGTAATCAAAAACTTCTCAATTAAAAAAAAAATGCAGGACCAGATAACTGAATTCTAACAAATGTTTAAAGAAAAAATAAAATCGATCCTTCCTAAACATTTCAAAAAATTGAGAAGAGAAAACACTTTTAAATTCAGTTAATGAGGCCAAAATTACCCCCAAAACCAAACCAGTCAAAAACACTACAAGGAGAGAAAACTTCAGGTCAAAATCCCAGATGAATATAAATGCAAAATCTTAAACAAAATATTGATAAATCCAGCAGCATATTACAAAGATCATACATTATGAGCAAGTGGAATTTATCCATGGGATGCAAGTTGATCTAGCATAAAAAAATCAATTAATATAATTTATTATACTAAAAATTAAAGGAAAAATCATATGATATCCCTATATATATATCAATGAAGCATTTGACATAATTCCACACCCTTTCATGATAAGAAATAAAAAGTTTTTAGCAAACTAGATATAAAAGGAATTTAAATATAATGGAGATCATCTATGAAAAGCCCACAGCCAACATTATACTTATTGGTAAAAAAATGAAACCTTTGTCTCAAAGGCAGTGATTTCCATGTGCCATGAGAGGAGTTTAGATGCACTGCAAAATTTTTTAAAGACTATTAATTGAATTATTCTAGAAAGAAGTTCAAAGCACAGTAAGTATATGTTTTTTATTCTTTTTTTTTTTGCAGTTTTTGGCCAGGGCTGGGTTTGAACCCACCACCTCTGGCATATGGGGTTGGCGTTCTATTCCTTTGAGCCACAGGCACCACCCCTTTTATTCTTTTTTTATTTGATCAACATAATTTAAATGTGCCAAGGAAGTTTAACTATGGCTTCAAGTGTGCCATCAGGGAAAAATGGTTGAAAACCATTATTTTACAGCCTGAAAAGAGATAAGGATGGCAATGCTTGCCACTTATATTCAACATAATCTTGAAGTCCTAGCCAGAGCAATTAGACAAGGAAAATAAATAAAAAGCATCCAAATTAGAATGGAAGAAGTAAAATTATTTCTGTTTATAGGTAACACAATTTATATGCAGAAAATTCCAAAGAATTCACACACATAAAAAAGTTGGAATTAATAAATGAATATGGTAAAATTGTATGATAGAAAATCAATACACTGAAATCAGTTGCATTTTTACATTTTAAAAACAAATTATCCGGGCAGTGTCTGTGGCTCAAGGAGTAGGGCGCCAGCCCCATATGCCAAGGGTGGCGGGTTCAAACCCAGCCCCAGTCAAAAAAAAAAAAAACCACATTGCAAAAAAAAAAAAAAAAAAAAATTAAACCCCCCAAATTATCCACTAAAGAATTAAAGAACAATCCCATCTTGGTGTGTTAGTTCACAACAATAATCCCAGTACTTTGGGAGGCTGAGATGGGAGGATTATTTGAGGCATAGAGTTTGAGACCAGTCTGGACAACGTAGCAAGATCTTGTCTTTATAAAAACTTTTAAAATTTTAATGAGTTGTAGTAGTGCAAGCCTATAAGCCTAGCTACTCAGAATACCAATGTAGGAGGATCACTTGAGACCAGGAGCTTGAGAAAGCAGTGAGCTATGATTCAGCCATTGCATTTCAAGCTGGGCAACAGAGTGAGGTTGTGTCTCTAAAAATAATAAAATAAAATAAACAAATTAATTAATTAAATAAAAAAATAAAATATAAAATAAAAATTCTTTTACAATGGTATCAAAAATAATAAAATACTTAGAAATAAACTAAACAAAAGCCAGTAAAAGGCTTATACATTGAAAGCTACAAATTATCAAAAAAAATTTTTTTAGGCTCGGCGCCTGTGGCTCAACCGGCTAAGGCACCAGCCACGTACATATGAGCTGGCGGGTTTGACTCCAGCCTGGCCCGCCAAACAACAATGATGTCTGTAACCAAAAAATGGCCGGGCATTGTGGCGGGCACCTGTAGTCCCAGCTACTTGGGAGGCAGAGGCATGAGACTCACTTGAGCCCAGGAATTGGAGGTTGCTGTGAGCTGTGATGCCACAGCGCTCTATCCAGGGTGATAGCTTGAGGCTCTGTCTCAAAAAAAAAAAAAAATTTTATTTTTAAAGACACAAAAAAATGGACAGACATTCTCATGCTCATGGCTTCTGATGTTTAATGTTATAATGTCCACCATACTCAAAGCAAACTACAGATTCAATGTAAGCTCTATCAATAACTTAATGGCAGTTTATAGAAAAATAGAAAAAACATTTTTAATTTATGTGGCACCACAAAAGACTCCAAATAGCAGAAAAATATTTTTGAGAAAGAACAAAGCTGGAGGCATGTCACTTCCTCATTTTAAAATCAAATACAAAGCCATAGTAATTTAAACAGAGTGGTACTGGTACTAAAACAGATGCAGATCATTGAAACCAAATAGATAACCTGGAAATAAACCCACACATATAACATCTTTGACAAGAGTGCCAAGAATACACAATGGGGAAATGACAGACTCTTTAACAAGTAGGGCTGAGGTAATTCGATTTTCACATGCAAAAATATAAAATTGGAACCTTATCTTACCTCATACACAGAAATCAACTTAAAATGAATTAAAAATTTAAACATAAGAGCTGAGTGCTATGGTTCATGCCTATACTCCTAGCACTCTGGGAGGCCAAGATGGGTGGATTGCTTGATCTTAGGACTTTGAGACCAGCCTGAGCAAGAACTAGACCCCATCTCTAAAAATAGCTGGGCATTGTGGTGGGTGCCTATAGTCTCAGCTACCTGGGAGGGTAAGGCAACAGGATCTCTTGAGCCCAAGAGTTTCAGGTTTCTGTAAGCTATGATGCCAGGGCACTCTACCCAGAGCAACAAAATGAGATGCTGTCTCAAAACAAAGAAATATTTAAACATAAGATCTGGAACTGTAAAACTACTAGAAGAAATCATAAGGGAAATCTTCATAACGTTGGGCTTGGCAGTGGTATCTTGGCTCTGACATTGAAAGTGAAAGCAACAAAAGAAAAAACAAAAGAATGTAAATGGACCTCTGTGCAGTAAAGGAACAATCAATAGAAGGAAGGGATATTGAACACAATGGGAAAAAATATTTAGAATCTTTTTATCTGATAAAAGGTTAATATACAAAATATGTAAGGAATTTTCATCACTCATTAGCCAAACAAAAATCATTAATTTGATTAAAAATGGGCAAAAGATTTAAAATACACATTTTCCAAAGAAGACACACAAATGTCCAACCACTATATAAAAAAATGCAGAGATGGTGACTTTTCCTCTTTCATATTTACATGGATGGAGCTGGAACATGTTCTCCTTAGCAAAGTATCTCTAGAATGGAAGAAAAAGTATCCAATGTATACACCTCTAATATGAGACAAATTCTTTATTGTTCAAGTGAAGGCTACAACCCATTTATTGCACAGGAAGATGGGGAAAGGGGAGAGGGAAGGAAGGGGAGGGAGAAGGTGGGGGGAGATAGGACAAAGGGTGAGATCACACTTTTGGTACATATTTGAAGTGTCAGGAGAAAACTTCTAAATACAGATCAAAAATGTTTTCACATAGTAAATGAGAAAATCTCATGAATGTTATGTCAATCAGGTTGATGAAAATATCTCAGATTGTATGTGAAGCCCACACATTGTACCCCATGATTGAACTAATGTACACAGCTATGATTCAATAAAAAAAGAAAATAAAATAAATAAATATTTTATCAACAAGAAAAATAAATAAATAAATAGATATAGAGATAGCAAATTAAATTTAAAATATCAAATGTTATGCCATTGACATGAAAATCATCTAAAAGGAAGCAATTCTAAAATTGAGAGGCACGTAATACAAGTATTAACATTAAGCTGATGCAACTACAGTACATTATATAAAAATGTAATTTAGAGAAGAAAGTTTATAGAACTTTAAAACATATTAAATGTACTTAAAAGGAAAAACCTATGAAGATATAAAAATATAAAATGTACACAATTTATAATTTACTTTTAATAAATAAAACCAAACTCTCAGAATTATAAAAAGACATTGATACTTAATCATTATGTTCTATCTCAATCAAAAGATAGTTCAAGTAAACAAAATTTAAGGTAGTCTATTGATGATTTAGCATTATAATCAATAAACTTGATCTAATAGTCACCTAGAAACCTTAGCACCAAACAAATAAAAACTATAAATTCTTTTCTGGAAGACGTGTTCCATTTATACAACGTGACCATGCAAAAGTCACAAAGGGAACAACACATTTCAAAGAATTAATATCATATGTACAGTGTTATATTCCTAATTGCCTCACAGAAATCTAAAATATTCAAATAGCTAGAATTAGCATCAACAAAGCTCATTTTTTATAAAAACACAGTCAATGCTCATATAAATAACCAACAGAATTTTCTTAATATTAAAAACTAAATAATAAATACTTTAAGAAAGGAAATAAATACCTTCATGTACTGGAACAGTTATTAGCTCTTAAAATTTTAGCTTTTCCTCAATATTTTCATGTATCTTTCTTATCTCTGTATTTAATAGCTTATGTTGAATTATTTAAAATTAAAAGACACATAGACTTTGGCAAAAATACAAAGTTTATTTTGTTTCAGTCAAAAACATCTAAAATGACCTAAATACAACATACTGGTTTTAAAAAATTATCAACTCATCCAAAACTTATCATAAAAGTAGACATACACTATATTTTTATTTTTGAAATGTTTTATTGATACATAAAAATTTTGTATTTATGAGATACATGTGACATTTTGATATATGCATACAATGCACAACAATTAGATCAATTGGGATATCCATCCCCTCAAATATTTATCATTACAAATTACATTTCCTTGTATTGGGAACATTTCAAATCTCCTCTTTCAGATATTTTGAAGTATATGATAAGTTGTTAACTTTGGTCACCCGACTCTGACATTGAAACTAGAAATTATTCCTTCTAACTATCTACATTTTTGTGCCATTTGACTAACCTCTTTCTATCTGCCTTCTGCCACTACCTTCTAGTAGCCATTATTCTACTATCCACCTTCATGTGATCAAATTTTTTAGTTCTCCCATATGAGTGAGAATATGTGATATTTGTCTTTCTGTGCCTGGCTTATTTTAGTTAACATAATGTCCTCCAGTTCCATCCATTTTACTGTAAATGATAGAATTTCACTTTTTTTTGTAGCTGAATAATATCTCATTATGTACATTTTCTTTATCTCTTCATGCATCAGTAAATTTAATATCATCTCCATCCCACATTTTGGGTTCCTGATGTTTCAATTTATTAATATATTGTTTTCTATTGCCCATTTATTAACCAATTGTTGTGGTTATTATAGATTTTAATAATTTTGCATTTTAGTCTTTATTTTTAAGACAGTGATTTATATACCCCTACTACAGTATTAGAGTACTCTATTTTTCTGGCTTTTTTGTTTTACCAGTGAGCTTAATACATTCAGATATTTTTGTGTTACATGTTAGCATCAATTTCTTTTAAACTGAAAAACTTCCTTTAGCACTTCTTATAAGACAGGTCTGACCTTGACGAATTCCCTTAAATTTTCTTTTTATCCTGGAAAGTCTTTATATCCTCTTTGTATTTGAAGGCTATCCTAGCTGGGTATGATATTCTTGGTTGGCAGATTTTTCCTTCATCATATTGAATATAGAATCCCACTCTCTCCTGGCCTGTAGGGTTTCCACTAAAAAATCTTCTGAAAGCCACACTGAGGCTCTGTTAAATATTATGTTTCATTTTTCTTTTTGCCTTAAGTATTCTTTGTCTTTGATTTTCTGCTAATTTAATTATGATGTGCCTTTCCTCTTTGAGTTGAGTATGATTGATTACTTTGAACTTCCTATGCCTGAGTAGTTATGTAAGATTCAGAAAATTTTCACCCATTATTTTTCAAAATGTGCTTTCTAGGTATTTTTCTTTCTTATCTCCTGTGGTAATTCTTATTATGCAGAGGTTACCTCATTAACGTTGCTCTATAATTCTCCTGGACCTTATTTAATTTTTTTATCATTTTTCTTTTTGTTCCTGTGATTAGGTTATTTCACATGTTGTCTTTAAGTTTGCTAATTCTTTTCTCTGATTAAGCCTGTTGTTGAAGCTTTCTAATGAGTTTTTCCTTCAGTGATTGAACTCCATGTTTCTAGAATTTCTATTTTTTAAATTGTTTCTATTTCTTTATTAAATTTCTTCACTTGTTTAGAGATTATCTTTCAAATTTTACTTTGTTTTTTATCTGTATTTTCTTATGTTTTCCTGAGCTTCTTGAAGATCATTGTTCCTAATTACTTGTCCTCCATTTTATAGATCTTTGATTCCTTGGGCCCTTTACTGGAACTTTGCTGGTTTATTTCGATGGTCTCATAAGTCTCTCAGCTTTCATAATCTTTACAACTTTACACTATGTTTGCACATTTGAGGACACAGCCACCTTTTCCAGTTCTTTCTCGTGTCCTGTATTGGTGTTTGACCTACACCAATTACTGTCAGAACTTAAAACACTTTCCTGTTGTTTCTTCCCATTCTACGGAGGAATTATAATGAGCACTGGAAATAAAACACTACAGTTGAACTAACTCACTGCATTGCTATTATTTCCCAGTCTGGGAAAGACTTAAGCAGGCACCAGAATTTAATTCTAACCTTTTAGCATTTCTGTGCCAGGGGAAGTCTCCATTAAAGCACTTAAAACTTGTGGGAATTCCAACTAGCAAGTGAAGACACCAAGATCCACACAACCAGTCACCACTTTTTGTCCCCAATTCACCTCTGGTGGTTGAGTCCTCCTAGCACTCCCAGTAGTTCCTGTGGGAAAGGATGGGTTCAGAGTGGGCTTCTTATAAAGATTCCCTGACCAGTGAGAGAACAAACATCCACATCAGAAACTATGGGCCTAAGGAAATACTTTGTGAGTTGTTACGCTGACTTAAGGGAAGGGGCCACACAATCTAAAATGACCATTTTTTATCCTGGTCACAGCTTCTCTCAGTTCTGTAGGTCCAGGAGATTTCTCTGCTTCTCCCTTAAGTTCTACTGAACTTAGAGTTGTATTCTTGCCTTTTATTAGTTTCAAGTTTTCTTTTTGTGAGGGAAGTTATGCCTGTGTATCTTCTATTTTGCTATCTTGCCAATATCACTTGCTCTTGTATTGGCATACACTATTTTAATATGTATAGCTTGTTTGCAATCTGCTTGTAGGCAGGAGACAAATAAAACTCATGGATGTTGAACACATGCTCATGAGCATCCTTATCAGCCCCAGGTGATATTGCCATTAAAAAGCACTAGAATTATCCTTTTCAGAGTCCATGAGCATATATTCAAAGCAAAAAATGCTGTCAATCATAAACTATATATTAAAATCCCTAGTTAATTCTAATAAAATTGAATTATAGCTCATTTATGACAAAATGCTTTTAATTTATAAGCTGGTCTATTTAAAAATATTTCACTCCAAATCTTATTTTTATTACCCATTACTCTGCCTTATAATTCAAGTACATATTTGTGCCTTTTGCTATTTTTTTTCCACTATAGGTTTGCTTTACATTATTAGATCTTAAGAATTGGAGTTGTACAATTCTTTGCCCTTGGTGGTATGAAAATGTTTAAACATAGTATAGAGAACAGTATAATAAATCTCCTGCCTCCACTAACCAGTATAAGTATGACCCATCTTGTATCATTTTATTTCCCTAGACATACTTCTGTCAAAACTACTCTCCTATCCCCTTTTAGTTATTTTAAAGTAAATCTAAGGAATTATATTAATTTGTTTATCAGTATTACAGTACATATCTCTAAAAGACAAAGGCTACTTTTCACATAAGCACAATATTATCATTGATAAAAATGAGTTCATTTGTTGTTTTTCTAAACTCATCAGATGGGTGCTCTTTCAGAAATTTTTTCTAATATTTACATTTAAGACATAAAATTTCGGAGCAAGATGGTGGATTAGAGACAGATGTCAGCTACTTACGGTGAGACAGGAGAAAGTGGACATCAGCCACCGCTAGCTGGGGAAATGTGCACAGAAACATCACTTTGGGGACACTGTGAATCAGCAGGAGACTTCAGGAACAAGTGAGGAGGTCTAGAATTGAGGAATACTAACACAGAGGGCAAGTGGTTAGTATGTGCTGAGGCCAGACAGTTGGCTGGCTGTCCTGCAGAGGGCTGGAGATAGGAAAGGACTGTCCTACAGTATTTTCATTTTGGACTGGGCTGCTCACAGAAGCAGTGAGTAGACTTGAACAGTATCTAGCAGCTAGAATTAAATGGTGGGTGGCTGGTTCTACCATCAACTTGGCTGCAGTAGGGTACCGCAATTGTGGGAAGACCATGCACACAGGAGGAACAGTCTGTGGGGTCCTGATACATGACCAGCTCTGGCATGCCTGCTGACCTCAAAAGACCATCCTTCAGGTGAGCTGAGAGGCCCAACACCCCCTGGGAGAGCCACTTTGTTCTCAGGTAACATTGTGTGACAGGCCTCCCTGGTCCTGCAGGGACTGAATACTGAAGAAGTGAACAAGCCTAAATTGAGGGCAAAGTCAAGAAGACAAGACCCAGTCTTCTTTGCAATTAGAGAGTGCCTTCTGACCCCCATTCTATACAGAAAATCCTGTATATGTTCTCCATCTCCTAATAGCATAGTCACACATGGAGTCCAGGAAATATATTACAATACACACACACACAATTTTACATTTTTTGCTTCTTTTTTCAATTTTTTTCTTTACTTTTTTTCTTTTCTTTTCTTTTTATTTTTTTCTTTTACTGTCTTCTTTGATGTTTCCAATGTTTTTGTTTAGTTTTTTCCCCCTTTCGGTTATATTTTTTATTTTTTCACACTTACCTTTTTCAATAGCAAAGTTTCCTCCATTTTTTGTTATAATTTATCAGCCCCTTTTGTTCTTTCTTTCTTTTTTATTTCTCTCCTTTTAGTCTGTTTTATAGAGGTTTTTTGACTTCTCTCATCTTTCCCACATAAATTTCTCATTTAACAACTATGATATCTCTTTATTCTTCATTTTATACAATTATATTTTTAATTTTTAAATCTATTTTAATTTTTTTTTCATTTTTTTCTCTTCCCGATGGCTGGGGATGTTACTACATTGGTCTGGGTGGTGGGGGGTCACAGCATTGGTCTGGCTCAAGAAGGCTACAAGCTCATGGTCTTGGGTTGTCCTTCTAGGTTTGGCTTTGGAAAGAGGGTATTGGTTAGTTCCTACTGCAACATACTACAGATTTATTTCAATATTTGGCAGAGCAGGGTTTTGCTTTTTTTCAAGCTTGTAAGGAGATTGTGACTCAAGGGACCTTCCCAGCCCAGCCCCTCAAAGTCCTAGAGCTGTGAGAAGGATAAAAGCATCTTGCCCAATATCATCATTTCTCCTGTTGCTCTCTTTCTCTTTGACTGTCCTTTTTCTCTCCTTTTTTCCAATTCGTTCTCTCTGCTCTCCCCTCTTTTATCTTCCTTTTTTCTTTCCTTTCTCCCTTTTCACTCTTTACCCTTACCTTCCTTTTGGCGTTATACCAAAAGGTCACTTCAATAACTAAGCTCTGAGAAAAGGCAATTTAAAGTGAAGAAGGTAGTGAAAAGGAAAAAGTAGAAGAAGGAAATGAACAAGAAGAAAACACATATGAGGAGGAACCAACAGAAAAATTCTGGCAACATGAAAAACCATAATAGAGCAATCTCACAAGAGATCATGAAGTAGCTACCACAGAGGATTCCGCCTATACAGAATTAATGGAAATGACAGAAAGGGAATTTAAAGTATGGATTACAAAAACAATAAAGGGAACTGATGAGAAGTGGAAAAATAGACACCATCCCCCCCAAAAAGAAAAGACATGAAGAATATAGAAAGGATATAGTGCAGCTTAAGGACTCAAAGCAGTCAATCAGGGAACTTAAAGATGTAGTAGAAAGTATCAACAACAGATTAGATGAAGAAGAAATAGAGAAGAAATAATCTCAGAGATAGAAGAGGAAGCTCTTAAGCTAACCCAGGCAATTATAGAGGCAGAAGAGAGAGAAAGCAGAGTATTCACTCAAAGAATTATAGATTTCAGGAAGCATTCCAACATACAAATTATAGGTATTCCTAAAAGGGAAGAAGAACTTCCCAAAGAATGAACACTATTGGATGATATCATAAATGAAAACTTTGCAAGTATCACTATAGATTCTAAACACTCTTGTTGGAGGAATATAGAACTCCAAGTCATCTCAGCACAAATAAAACATCTCCAAGACACATTATAATGAACCTGTCCAAAGTCAAGAGGAAAGAGAAACTTTAGCAAGCATTAAGCATTAACTTCAGCATTAAGTGCCAATTAACCTACAGGTGCAGATACATTAGGGTGACTTCAGACTTCTCAGCTGAAACCTTAAAGCCAGAAGAGAATGGTTAGCTAAATATAAGCCACTTAAAGAAAATAATTTTCAGCCCAGAATGTAATATTCTGCTAAACTAAGCTTAAAAAGCAATGGAGAAATAAAACCTTTTACTGATATGAAAATATTGAGGAAATTTGCTTCAAGAAGGCCAGCGCTATAGGAAACACGTAGACCTATTCTACACACTGAAGATTACAATGGACCACCAGCAAAGTAAACACCCACAAACTAAAGGACAAAACCTCCCTTCCACAAAAGTGCAAAGGATCATACTAAGCAACAGACCTTCACAAAATAAAATGAATAGAACTCAACCATACTTATCAAGTCTCTCAATAAATGTTAAGGACTTGAATTTCCCTCTGAAGAGGCACAGTCTGGATGATTGGATTAAAAAACACAATTGGTGGGGCCACACCTATGGTGCATCTTAGAAGGGTACAGGAGAACCTTACTAAATGCAGAATACAAATGTCTTCATA